>JAZAYU010000798.1:43198-150630 GCA_038501625.1 Corbicula japonica | reverse complement strand
CTCATTAATCAACTTCAAGAAAGACCCCACGAACAATTCGTGAAAATGAGAACCCAAGGGGTAATTGCCTTGGAACGGCCAGTGTCAAACGGGGTCTAAACCAGAATCTAGAGTGCACAAACAATAGGTTCTCATATTAACAAACAAGTGAATTTTTTCTTAGTTAACTAACTCTAACCAATCTTAAACTCGACAGTATTGAAACGCACACAATTATAAGAAACATAAGAAGCTCATTTCATTGTCAAGCGAAAACGGTAGGTACCTTTTTTCTTCTCTTGAAACCTTCAAAACCCGCCACCTACATAATAGCAAAAACACATAAGAAGCAAGTAGAAGTGCCAAGCATGTGTAGTTACTCGAAGATTTGCATGATAACAGAGAACTTAAAGCTAAATAAATTATAATACGATTACAGAAAAAAAAAAACAGATAGGCCTTCTATATTCTATTAAAAGTTTTTCATAGAAACCTTAAAAAAGTTTTAAACCCCTGTCTCAACGCATATAAAACAATTACAAACAAAACTTTATTCTTGTAGAAATCGAATGTTACAAATTTTAGAAATCGCATGATGTAATCTACCTGTGAATATTCTGGTGACTGCTCCGATGAATCCTTCACAGTAGACTGAGTAGATTCCGTTGCAAAACCCTATAAAATTATTTTTACAAGTTTAAGAGAAACATACAGCATGTTAATTAAAAGTGATCATACAATCATTCCTGCTGTTAAACATAAAAATCCCGATGTTTAAACCCATATCGCATTAATCTTCGAATGGGAACAAATGTAATTTTTTTCATTTTAAAACAAAAAATATAATAATTTGTAAATAGATAAAATACATATTTCAGTTCGACATACATGTGCGCAGATAATACACTAGATATCGAGAACCCTCTAACTTCTAGAAAGCGTTTTTTGAACAGCACATTTTTAACGAAGCGGGTTCAAGATTCACAATTAACCCGCGAGGTTCTTTTGAAAATACATAGGTACATATATATTTGTTTAAAATTCACCCGCTTACTCGAAATTATTTCCTTCTTCTCATTGTACAGTTTTTGCTTGTTTCCTTCACGTAGTCGTAGATACTTTTTAAACATTATTAAAAGGATATAAATTTTAATATTCACATATATAACTTAGGAGATCATCATTGTTGCTTCAGTAATAATGAGAACATGTAAAAATACGCATAACAGAAATGGTCACATCCAGATACATTGTAACACGGTCTTCTTAAACAGCGTAAAAGCAGACAGGAAAGGAGAGTATGATTTTACTCATTAATCAACTTCAAGAAAGACCCCACGAACAATTCGTGAAAATGAGAACCCAAGGGGTAATTGCCTTGGAACGGCCAGTGTCAAACGGGGTCTAAACCAGAATCTAGAGTGCACAAACAATAGGTTCTCATATTAACAAACAAGTGAATTTTTTCTTAGTTAACTAACTCTAACCAATCTTAAACTCGACAGTATTGAAACGCACACAATTATAAGAAACATAAGAAGCTCATTTCATTGTCAAGCGAAAACGGTAGGTACCTTTTTTCTTCTCTTGAAACCTTCAAAACCCGCCACCTACATAATAGCAAAAACACATAAGAAGCAAGTAGAAGTGCCAAGCATGTGTAGTTACTCGAAGATTTGCATGATAACAGAGAACTTAAAGCTAAATAAATTATAATACGATTACAGAAAAAAAACAGATAGGCCTTCTATATTCTATTAAAAGTTTTTCATAGAAACCTTAAAAAAGTTTTAAACCCCTGTCTCAACGCATATAAAACAATTACAAACAAAACTTTATTCTTGTAGAAATCGAATGTAACAGTTACAAATTTTAGAAATCGCATGATGTAATCTACCTGTGAATATTCTGGTGACTGCTCCGATGAATCCTTCACAGTAGACTGAGTAGATTCCGTTGCAAAACCCTATAAAATTATTTTTACAAGTTTAAGAGAAACATACAGCATGTTAATTAAAAGTGATCATACAATCATTCCTGCTGTTAAACATAAAAATCCCGATGTTTAAACCCATATCGCATTAATCTTCGAATGGGAACAAATGTAATTTTTTTCATTTTAAAACAAAAAATATAATAATTTGTAAATAGATAAAATACATATTTCAGTTCGACATACATGTGCGCAGATAATACACTAGATATCGAGAACCCTCTAACTTCTAGAAAGCGTTTTTTGAACAGCACATTTTTAACGAAGCGGGTTCAAGATTCACAATTAACCCGCGAGGTTCTTTTGAAAATACATAGGTACATATATATTTGTTTAAAATTCACCCGCTTACTCGAAATTATTTCCTTCTTCTCATTGTACAGTTTTTGCTTGTTTCCTTCACGTAGTCGTAGATACTTTTTAAACATTATTAAAAGGATATAAATTTTAATATTCACATATATAACTTAGGAGATCATCATTGTTGCTTCAGTAATAATGAGAACATGTAAAAATGCGCATAACAGAAATGGTCACATCCAGATACATTGTAACACGGTCTTCTTAAACAGCGTAAAAGCAGACAGGAAAGGAGAGTATGATTTTACTCATTAATCAACTTCAAGAAAGACCCCACGAACAATTCGTGAAAATGAGAACCCAAGGGGTAATTGCCTTGGAACGGCCAGTGTCAAACGGGGTCTAAACCAGAATCTAGAGTGCACAAACAATAGGTTCTCATATTAACAAACAAGTGAATTTTTTCTTAGTTAACTAACTCTAACCAATCTTAAACTCGACAGTATTGAAACGCACACAATTATAAGAAACATAAGAAGCTCATTTCATTGTCAAGCGAAAACGGTAGGTACCTTTTTTCTTTTTCTTCTCTTGAAACCTTCATAACCCGCCACCTACATAATAGCAAAAACACATAGCAAGTAGAAGTGCCAAGCATGTGTAGTTACTCGAAGATTTGCATGAGACCAGAGAACTTAAAGCTAAATAAATTATAATACGATTACAGAAAAAAAACGGATAGACCTTCTATTTTCTATTTAAAGTTTTTCATAGAAACCTTAACAAACAAAACTTTAATCTAGTAGAAATCGAATGTTACAAATTTTAGAAATTGCATGATGTAATCTACCTGTGAATATTCTGGTGACTGCTCCGGTGAATCCTTCACAGTAGACTGAGTAGATTCCGTTGCAAAACCCTATAAAATTATTTTTACAAGTTTAAAGCCACAATAAACTTGCCAAAACGTTGTTTTTTTTTCATTGTGAAAATTAATTAACCACGTTGACCCTTTTCAAAAGAAAGTATAAATGACCAACTATTTATGTCCTCAAATAATCCAGAATCATTGAGACCCGGTCCGAATAGTATTTTTGTAGCCCACAAAATTACTAACCAATGTTTACAATCACTCGGCGAAAAGTTATCGGTTTTTTCCGTAAGTGGACCGTAAGAACGCAGTGACGTCATTCTGTACAGTACTGAAAATCACGAAATTGACAAACGAAACGGAGTGGAAATGGAAATGAAACGCTTTTCACTCTATGTTGAAACGGAAACGCAATGGAAATGGAACGCTATCGAAATGGAAACGCAACGGAGCGCTAAAAACGCTTGGAACGCTTGAAACTGTAGAAACGCTATAATCGGAGCGCTTGGAACGCTAGAAACGGTAGAAACGGAATAATCGGAACGCTAGAAACGACCCGCTTATTTATAGTAGCATTTTTACCGTTTCTAGGTCACCCGATTATTTATAGTAACGTTCTAACCGTTTCTTTGTACGAAATTAATTTTAACGAAAATAATAGTTGTTGAAATGACGCTTCGTGGGACACTTGTTTCAAGTAATGATCAGTCTAAATATTTACCATTATTCAGCGCTGATCGAGCAATTGTTACACATTTATCGAAAGATTAGACATTTCGCTACATGTATATGCATAAGGACCTCGGGTGAATATATTTTTCACTTGAACCTATGTTTATGCGTGCACGTTTTTTGATCTCTGATAATTTGAAGATGTGTCTTTATTTATTTGTTTTAAAGCTTTAAAACGCGATATTGAAGAGATCTAGCAAAACGTACGAACAACGCAACATTATTTTATTTCTTGCGTCGGGGATTCAGAAATGAAAAACGAAATAACATGTTGCAATGGTTTATTTTACTCATAGGAAACAGCATCAACTGCCCTTTGGAAAATAATGTTTTCAGGAATTTAACATTCGTCATTAAATATGACCTACAATCAAACGCCGACAATAATATCAGAATATTTGGCGGTAAAAACCACGTGATTTGTTCGAAATACACGTTGTTTGCTCGCCGAATACATCATAAACATATTATGTAAAATACCTATGACGTACAATGAAACGTTAACAATACGTCAGACGTGTGCAATTAAAAAGACATGATTTGCACGAGATGCACGCTTCTTGCGCGAAGCATGTAGAAGGTTTCGTCGTGGGTGGTATTTGTGTTCTGTTTTAGTTTTGGTCTAAGAACGATTCGCATGAATGACACGATGCACGATGATCAGAATTATGCATTTTCTCGGTCACAGATAGAAAATATTGCTTTCAACATTCAATTATTTAACAAAGATCACAACAATTTAAACTCCTGTTTTAAAACTGAACGTTTCAAATTAAGATTTTGTCGAATCCTTTCTGCACTGAAAGGCTCTCAATTATCAATAATTAAAAAAATGTACGATCTTTTACATTAGATTTCACTAGCGGTGATCTTTGACCAGTAGATAGTTGTTATTTATTACTGATCGTGTTGTTTATTTTAAGTTTCCAAATAAGTGTACGGCACACGCAAAATACAACATTTAATACGATGTTTGTTCCAATATTTATTACAAGTCGCGTTTCGTCTTAATATAATTATTCAGCAATAGCAAGTTTGGAAAAAGTGATCTCCCTTTGAATTATCAACAGTAGGCACTTTCCCGTTAGTCAAGAAGAGGTTACCTCCCGTGGACATTGTGCGATTTTTTTTCTGTTTATACTGAAAAAAATATCCAATGTAACTCTAGAAAGCTTAGTTAGTCACTTTCCAGTATTGCAACACTTAATTTAATGAGCGTTATTGAATACAATATTTGTTTCTAAAGTTTCAGTTTCTAAACAAACTACTTTTCGAATACGCATGCATGCTTCAAAAACAAAACAAAACGCAACGATAGCTCATCGCACTTGCATCTTACTCAGATATTTAAATTAATATGAAGTGTATTGAAATTAATGTCCCGTGAATAGCGAAAGATAGATATCAGTCGTGTCGGGACGCACGTGGGGTTACATCACTGGAGCTAAATATTTTAGCACCTAAATGATTAAGATGTTTCTGTTTATTTTTTTCTCAATAATGTAAAATCTTCATAAGACCATAACTTTTACAGTGTTGTTAGAAATACAATGGTAAATACACTCTAAGGCATGATTATCGTGCAGACAATGTTCTTTAATCACTTTAATCCTGGCGTCAGCTAGAGTCATGTATACGCACGTGTGCCCCGCGCAGGGAATTTGCGCGAACTTAATATGAATCTTAAACTATACCGTTCCTTAGTGATTAACATTATTCTGATATAAAATGTTTAAAATCACCCAAAGTTACCAATGCAAACTGATGCTAAATAATTCAGTAAATTTATTTATTCCGACTTGACATACGTGCAGTGGTAATGCTACCATGCTGAAACAGGGTCGCTAACAAAAATGATAATCTTCTGTAAATTTTATAACAACGTAGTTGTTTTTAAATTTACAAATTAATAATTTTAAAGTTTTTTGTCAACTTCAGTTTGATACCTAATTTCATAATTGACCGTCTATAATTCTTTGTAAGCGGTTTGACAATTTTATTACCTATAAGATATAGATATCACTGATAGTTGTCATGGCAACATTTGCCCGAGGCAGATAAATTATCGGAATTTTAGGGAGTTTACATGTTCATTGTGACATTCTTATTTAGACTCTTCTTTAAAAAACAACAACAATTAAATCAAAGGCAAGAGCGAATGAATACCGCTATTAGAGAATTCAAGAGAATCCTACTAAGGGCTTTATAGTTTCTATAATACTATCTAAGCTGTCCCAGAAATATTTAATTTGCCACATTTACATGGAAACGCTCTCATTGTTTTCCTTTGCCGGATCGGATCGCCTTCAACGCATAGTCTTGGTGCAAACATGGTAATGCCAATTTTTGAACGCCAGTCAGAAGTTTCTCGCCTAATTTCATTCCATTTTATAGAAATCTACATGTTTCGACATTAACAACTGAAATTTGTTGAACGAAAATATTTAACAGTGGAAACGGTAAAAACGCACGGAAGCGATAATGGAACGCTGGAAACGCTAAAAACGGAAGAAACGCTAGAAACGGAAAAAACGCTAGAAACGGAAAAACCGCTGGAAACGCAGCGTTGAAAGCGTTTTAATCGAAATGGAAACGGAATGGAAACGCAACGGAAACGGAATGGAAGCGCAGCGGAAAACGTTGCCAATTGAAATGGAAATGAAACGGAGTGGAAACGCAAAAAATGTCAATTTCTTGATTTTCAGTACTGTATAATTAGCGACCTTCGCTTGCCGAGAGTTGCCGAAAATCAGCTCGGAAAGATTCGCTGTTTGTTTTGTAAACAAAATAAATGATCCGAAAAACGCCCAAAACATGCTGTAAATCAATATGATAATACCCTTTTCTTATTGTAAGGTTTATTTTTTGTGTTATTATTCTACAGGTGAAATCTAAAATGTTTTGGTTAATACAAAATATGCTGTTTGGCAAGTTTACTGTGGCTTTAAGAGAAACATACAGCATGTTAATTAAAAGTGATCATACAATCATTCCTGCTGTTAAACATAAAAATCCCGATGTTTAAACCCATATCGCATTAATCTTCGAATGGGAACAAATGTAATTTTTTTCATTTTAAAACAAAAAAATATAATAATTTGTAAATAGATAAAATACATATTTCAGTTCGACATACATGTGCGCAGATAATAAACTAGATATCGAGAACCCTCTAACTTCTAGAAAGCGTTTTTTGAACAGCACATTTTTAACGAAGCGGGTTTAAGATTCACAATTAACCCGCGAGGTTCTTTTGAAAATACATAGGTACATATATATTTGTACTGCTAAGTTCCCACTGTTGATCTGATCAACTCTAATATTTCGATCCCCTTAATTTCCCGATTGAGCCATCAAGCTCGACTACAGGCGCATACATAACTTCTTTTTGACCTTCAGTCGATCACACTTGACCCCCACATGATTATCCACCACTCACTTCACGAAGTCAACCCGGTCTTACCGATTTCCGCTCGATCATCTCGACCTTTACAAGGCCTCAGCTCGACCAACTGGACCTGTGCTCGATTGCTACCAGATCTTCACCCGAC
The DNA here is from genome assembly GCA_038501625.1 of Corbicula japonica. NCBI lineage: Eukaryota > Metazoa > Mollusca > Bivalvia > Venerida > Cyrenidae > Corbicula > Corbicula japonica. Next base: position 143,204 of record JAZAYU010000798.1, on the reverse strand, counting down.
CAGATCGACATGGAAGTACTCGGGTCGTAGAAGGTCGTGTACTGAAACTTTTCGAATAACTCGATCTTCTACTTAACCAAATACGATTGCTTCCCGAGCGCTTCTCGACCGCTTGACTACTAGATCGAGTAGCAGTCAAGTAGCAGTCTAGTTAATCTGGACACTAGTTTGTGCAGAGGTCGAGTTGATCGGGTTGCGATCGGATAATACTCGAGTAGAAGTCGAGATGATCGGGTACAGATCGGGTAAAAGATGTCAATTCGACCAAACTATATCGCTACACGATTGCTTCTCGATCAACTCGATCTTTACTCGACCAATAAACGATCGCTTCCTGAGCGCTTCTCGACCGCTTGGCTACTCGATCGCTACTCGAATATTTTTAACATGTCAAAAAATTTCGGGTAGGAAGCACGAGTGATGCCGACCAAGGTAGACCTTCTCGACCACCCCCGATCACTCATACCGACCAAGCCAGACCAGTACCCGATTGCTTGATCGGGCTTGATCGAGTTTATCGGATAGACAGTGGGAACGTAGCATAAGCGATGTGATCGACTGTACGAGATAAGTAACTGAGTGTGCAGAATACGTTTTACAATGTTCTACTTAATAGTATTTATTTGATGGCTAGGCGCTGTCGCCGTGACGGACACTAGAGACACTATCATTTGAAATTCACAGTAGCGCTATTTGTGCAGTGTGGCGGCCGTAAAAAGTCTCCCCGTACATTTAGTCAGTACTGTTATCAGTAAATTAACCCGTTACCGATGTCATGCCGTGATTGTTACGTATATCAGGGCTATCCGATCAACGTTTTTTGGCGTTGTCCCGGTTAGCTCAGTTGGTTACGTCGCAGGAATTGCATGGCTAGGCGCTGTCGCCGTGACGGTGCGGGTTCGCTCCCAGCTAGAGACACTATCATTATGAATAAGTGATGATATTGTTATTGCCTAAAATTTAATGTGAGATAAATATTTCGACTACGACAAAATACACTCCACTCTACTGGAGTGGGGTTAAACTGTACATGGGAGAGTGAAAACACGTGTATTCAACGTGCTGTTAAAATGACTAGTCCCAACTCTGAATCTGTTCTAGTCATTGTCATTTGTGTACACTGACAAGTATAACAACTGATCCGATCGAGTAACGTTCAGCGATTTCTTAAGTCTTAAACAATAAACTTAAGATGTTATGTTAAACTTCTGAACCATGAAATTAATAGACTGGATCTCACAGAAATATTTTAAATACACAGGTGGAAGTCTAGTAAATTGAGGTATAAATTAAAAAGCCACACGGCTAATGTTCAAAGGCTTATAAGAACATGGATTAATTAATGTATTATCCTACAGATTAGAATTTCCACAAGTGCATGAATTGAGAAACTTTTCACAGGTTCAAATTGTTGCTGAAGGTACCCAATCTCTATATTATAAAAAGCAGAGTGATCTCTTACTGGAACCGCCTTATTACAGGAAAAGAACAAAATACTCTCATCAAATTCATAATTATATTATGCATCTCCCAGATAATAATTTTAAATAGCCGAATAAAATTACAGAAATATTACAGTCTGTACGAAACCAGATTTGTGTTTAAACTAACTAAAACAAAATATTTATATATACTTAAGGACATTGAAAACGCACGGTCGGGATAATTGCAGTTTAACAAGGATATCATATATCGTATAAATATTTTTTTCACAATTTCATGAAACCGAATGCATTGCGGTCATTTAGATACCAAAATTATGAAAATTGATATCATAATAAAAATGTTATTGTGTAATAAAGACAGTACCCCGAAAATCAAAAGAAACACTTTTTGCTTGTTGTGACAACGAATTGGTTCAATCTGTTTCCTGTTGTCCATTTTCACATTAAGCCAAAAGTGTTACTTTGATATGAGAATGGTTGCGCTCATCAATGAAATATAATAAGCAACTACAGCGATATCAAATCGTACCCGGTGAACCTGTCAGAGGGTCCGTGTGTCAAGTTTGCACTGGACACTGCCTGTTGTTAGGGTCAGTCGGTATAATCACTTTATCGGCCTGCTATCGCTATAGTTATATATTATAGTAGACTGTTTATTATTACATTACATAAAGTCTGTATAGGTCTTTTTGCCTATATATACATTGGACTAGCAAGGCAGTCCAGCGCGGCATTCTTAGTAGCTCGCCAGAGCGGCCGACGACGAGGGTTCTTAGGCCGACACTCACTTAACATTTGTTAGTTTTGTTCTTTCTTGCTTTAGCATAACGCTACAAGCAATACTTCTTAGGGTCGCAATTAATGAGTTATCTGATATATCTATTTCTAAAGAATGCTACAGTTAGTATGATGCGACGGCCAAATATAATATTGTAATTATATAATTCAATTTGGTTATAACTCCACAACTTACATTCTCAGATTTCGTGTTGTCTTTCTCGTCTTGAAGGTAAACATATGAGCGTAACACCATCGAAAATGATGACTGAAATTTAAATATACATAGAAAGAGAATAAAAGAGAGATGAGATGCGACAAGTTATCTGAAAACAATGGTAGTGGTTGTGGTAAAATTAATTCATTTTATAATCCGACTACCACACTATTTACAAAACGTTTACCTATAAAACATGTTCTATTTGTTCGGCGTCAAAGCTCACTTTTGACCTAGTTTTTCGACCAATGAAATGTTGTGAATAATACTCGTATTCTATTATTATGCAGCGGGAAAATGAAATGAACTATTTCGATTGGTAGCTATTTACACCAGTGGGGCATCTAGCAGGGTGGAGAAGTATCTAGTGGGATTTTTATTATTATGCAGCAGAAAAATCAAATAGATTATTTCGATTGGTTGTTAGTTGGTGTTGTTTACAATTACCGTAACATTTTGTTATATTTTGCCTGGCACTTAATGTTCGAGCTTTTTCGTTTTTAATAGCGATAATTGTATTGGAGAAAAAACATATTTACGATTTAAATAACCAGTAAAGTCAATATTGATGGCATTAATACAATTTTATATGCAATTTTCTTGTTTGTCAGGTAAACACGTGCGTACAATACACAGTGTAAAACGAAAGAGAAAAGCAGATATTTCCGGTTCCTCCTGGTTCCTTTCTAGTTCCTTTGATAGTCATTGTTAATTTCAAGTACAAAACTCAAGTTTTGTAGTGTAGTGGATAACTCTTTCGCCTCGCAAATGGAGGTCCGGATTCAAACCTCAGATGGGACACTTTTTTAAAGTTAATTTAGGTAAAAGTAGGCATATTCGCTCTTGTAACAAGCTGTTATTATTTATATTAATTAAATTTCAAGGACATTTATTCATCTTGAGTTCTAACTCTACAAGAGGTATTTTATCGAAACTGAATAAATGTAGATCAAGACTTGATGTAAGACATTGCTTCTTTAATCGACTTAGTATCACGATATGAAATTGTTGCAACAGCTTCAACATTTGTTTTGAAAAACACTTTCAATGAATTTATGAGTTGTCATAATTCGGTCGCTTAATCTCTAGGTCATACTAAGAAGGCAGAGAGGGTTCGTCAACTGCTATAACAAGTAAAATAAAATAACTAGACTGTGTCTGCTTCGCCTATCTATATTTCTTTCTTTCTTATATACATGTATATGTAAAACTTCCATCAACGCCTTTTATCTTTTTTAAAGATATTTCTTGTTACAATTTTTTTGCAATGCACTACTTTCAACCTACAATAATAACCAAACCACTTTCAAGTTCCAAATTCTAAAGTGACGATGCACAAAACTCATTTCAAACTACATGTACGAGTATAATGTGATTACTACGTATTTCTTTAGCATTATTCACAAACTTGTATTTCAGGTGGCTTTTTTGTTTAAGCAGCACCTGGACAGCGTATACGTTTATTCTGTCATAATAGACTAATAGTAATTACTCCAATTGTGATTGACGGCGATACGCTTCAATCCAGTAAGCTCAGCAATATTAACATAAAATTCACCCACTCCATAATGTTCTATGTAAAAGAACACGTATAACTATAAGAAGTAAGATATCATATCCTATCGAAATTGGTAGGTACTCGATAACATTTCTAAGAACAGAAAACGGATAACCTTGAGGTAAATCTGCAAACACTTATAGAGATTCTTAAAGCACATTCAAGATTTCACTGGAAAGCTTCAAAACAATCTTCAAACCCTTCCGCAAGACATAAAAACAGCAACAAACAATCAACAATAAGCGAATGTCCCAAAACCAAACTCGTGCCATGTAATCTACCTTACCTGTTTATATTCTGATGACAGTTTCGGTGAATCTTTCAGAGAAGCTTCCTGATAAGTAGCCTCGCAACCCTATATAATGTAAAATGCTTATGCAATATTAAAAGAAACAAAGGGCATAAAAGAAAGAAGTCTTAACTTCATTCCTTCTGCGAAGCGAAAAAAAGTAATCCCGATTTTTCACTTGTTTTGCTTTGGGAAATCCGAAACGGCAATGCAAACTTGATGTTTGGCGATGTCAGCTGTGGTCAACAATAGCTGTCACTTTTGGCGTTCTTGGCGGAATCCTTGTAGATTTTAATGTGGTATATTTTGAGAGTCATAATGATTCATAACGTATTAAACGACAATTTGATGAAGCAATTTTTATTTGACAGCAGTCGAAGAAACAGGTTATTTCGAAAGACCTCCTTTCTTTAAGATAGGGGATCTCATGTCTGTCGGTACAAAACCAATCCCAGGAAAGTTGAAATATACATAGTAGTATTGTAACAAAATCTTCTCATGGTTTATTTTAGAATGACGATCGGTATATTAAGTCGGGACATGTAGCTTTCTTCTCATGCAGGCGGTTAAAACTATGAAGAGCTTCATTCAAAATGATTTTTTTTGGTTGCACCCATAGGCTTTAATGTAGATTTACTCTGTCCCTTGTCCGGAATGTTTATTTTTTTTTCTTTTGTAAAGACATAATTATTAAAACTGTTCATTCCACAAATCAGCATTTCACTTAGCAATGTCTGCATTATGTTGTTTGTTTGTTTTGGTCAGATAAAATAAAGTCCATAATATTATAATCCACTGTTGAAGTCGAATAAATAAAAATGGCACATACATGTACATGAAGCAAATGTATTTGCGTACTCGGTGGAATATGGGAAAACTTTTGTTTGTTCCAGGCTAACAAAGAAAACGCCCGAATAAATACATTTTGCTTGGCAGGCGTCAAAAATAAAACAAGTAAAAAAATTGATTCGCTTGGATTGCGGGGATGGATGGGGGCACCAACACCCCCAGAAAAGTAAAGAATAAAGGAATCTTTAATTAAAAAAATTTTTACAATAAGGACACTTTCACCAAAACCCACACCAATCCTGAAGAAATGTAGAAACGCAGCCAAATAGTAGAGAGGAAAAGAGAGCATAAGTTTATAAGAGAATAAATTTCAAATTGGACACCACATACACTCATCCAAAGTTCTAATTGGTCACTCTTTGTCCGTATTTTTAATAGAAAGACATTGAATTTCTATTTATGATCCTATGCCAACAACAGTCTTCAACTTAAGCTTTAATCTTGTAATAATTACGTTTGGAACAGTTTGGCGAGAGTTATCCTTAATTTTGCTAAAAATGCATTTCTTTCATAAAAAGGTCAAGCAAACAGAAATTTGCTCTTAATTTCTTGTTTTGTTTTAATAGCACCCCTCATTAGTAGGAAAAACATTTAAAAAAAAAACTTATTAATAAACAGCACATTTGTTTAAATTAATCCCCTTCAAAGTATCCAATTTTAAAATAACCTCCCTTTCAATTAAAAACTGTTCTAATTTTGACCCTGCGGTGTAAGTAAACGATATTGGACTCTTATAAGAAAGCAATCAATAAAAATTAAGAAGACATTAGAGAATTGATTTCAAGAAAAAAAAAAGTTCTTTCAACAACCTCTCTTGGCGTATGGAAGAAACGAAACTAGCATACATAGTAAACAAATACAATTGATGACCAATTAGAACTTTGGTTGAGTATAAATTTAACGATGAAGAGAAGCATTAATTAGGCTTACCGCCTTGGAACGGTGAGCGGCAAAACATTTAAACATGGCTCTAGGATGCACCAACCTTACTCTTGCCCCAATGTGTTCTCATATGAACAAACAAGTACAAGTTGTCATCAATTACCATCAACTCGACAATAATGTGTACAAAATCACACAAAATAATGAAACATGAGAAGCTTATAGCATTATAAAGCACAATGTCAATGACCTACCCGAAACCAGAGCCGATGGAGTGAAATCAGTAAGAACACGATTACAGGGATAACAGAAACAGATCGAGCTTCTATGTTGTTTTACAAGCTTTTCCTATAAACATTCATACACTTAAAACCCCTACCACCATCGTGCAGCCAAAGAGGTAAGCATAATGATGACCAGTAGTTGGGTTAATGACCAGGCAAGCAGAGCGCTGTAGAAACTGGACATTGTATATTATTGCTCTCTTCTCCTCTCTACTTTTCGGCTGCGTTGGATGGCGGGTCTACTGGATTTTTCCATTCCTGATATGTATATTTCACTTTTTCAAACAAAACTATATTAATCATATAAGAAACATATGTTACTATATGCATATACACTTTACAACTTTTTAAGTATACATCTTCGTACTGGGGCATTACTGGCTTGATATTTGAGGTATTGCTCTTAAACTTTCTATAAAACATGCAATTAATACTGCGTGTAACTGATTTATTAGCAAAACATTATTCAAACTGACTGACAACTGACTGCTCACAATCATTTAGAATACCGATACCCACAGAATACAAATTCGCAATATCAGTTAATAACGCATATGACTACATTGAGCGTAAACGTTAAAATCGCGAAAATATTGTTGAAGCGGATTTTTTATAGTGGTGGATCAGTTATGATGCTGTGGGCTGATGTGTCAATGCAAAAGAGGTCTGCAGCAGTTTTAATCCAAAGAATAAAATTCCGAATAATACAACCGACAAGTTCTTGTTCCGGTTACCCTTCCATGTCTTCAAGCACATATGTGCATGCAGTTATTGCATAATGGTGCACCGTGTCATCGTTATGCGAACACCAGAAATTTTCTTGAGGTGAACACCGTCAGAATATTTCCATAGTGCGCTAGAACTCCGGATCTTAATTCATTTTCTGTGGTCTGATCTTGGAAGAGGCGTACAAAACCAACCATGCAATCATCGCCAACTTGGAATTGCGCCTTTTCAGGAATCTGCTTGAAATTCCCCCAGAGGAGCATTCAGAACTGTATTAGCTCAATGAGATCAATGTGTCGTGCAGTTATACACGCTCTTTCTGGTCATATTCTTTATTCATTGATGTGTATTTGTATTCTGTGGGTACCAGTACTCTAAATGCGGTCAGTTGTATGTCATTTTGGAAAATGTTTTACAAATAAATTAGTAAGTATTTATTACATGCTTTTGAAAGTTTAAGAGCAGTAGTTCAATTATAAAGCCAGTAATGCCCCAGTACGAAGATGAATACTTAGAAAGTTGTTAAGTCTATATGATATCAATAGGCAGATTTGAAAGCGCAGTGGCAATACGCAATAGCGTATTTAATCAAGGCTAAAGATGTACTCATTGACAGAACTCCTACATGTATGTGTTTTCGAAATGAAATAAGGCATACAAAACAATAATACTTACAAGACTTTCATCAAAAGACGTCATTCCTCTTTTACCTTGTTGAGTAGCCATTTTAAATTCTGCAAAGACATTGAACATATAGCATTACACATACTTTAAAAGAAACACCTACGAACTGGCACATCTCAAAATATTATCTTTTGGTTCTCATGTTCGTTAATTTTTTTGTATTGAAACTGGTTATTGTATTACCATGCTCTCCTCTCCTATGTACTTTTTGGATGTGTGGGGAGGCTGTGTCTGCTGGATGTGGCCATTCTTGATATGCATATTCCATTTTTTTTTAAATTAGGTTGTAAGTTCATATATACTTCCAAAGTTATACAGACTCGATCACCTGATCAAGGTATATTCTGAAATTTTAATGCTGAACAGACTAATTTCATTCATAATCCAAATGACGGATTGTTACTTTCAAATTCTTGTCACGTTGCTATGAATAAAAAATAACTATCAGCATGTAGGAGCTCTCGGTCACTGACTGAAACGGCCACTGTAAAATATGTGATAATTGACGATATATTTAGAAAAGTTGTAACATGTTATGTGTCAGCAGACAAAACAAAAAAAAGATATTCTATTACACATAAAGGAACTTTTGAACAAGGTGAGAAAATGCAGTTTTAACTGGAAAAAAGGAATTCCTACAGAACATAATAATATTACTGCAAATACTGTATTGTAAGGGTATGACCCTTTTTATTGCTCTTCTGAACCTTAATATACAATGTAAATAATAAACTTTCTTGAAATCCTGGAGAAATCCTGAAATCCACGGACTGAATTTGGACTTTTAAAGAAAACGTATAACAATCCTGTTTTAATTTCTGGTAATCGTCATACAGACAAACTTTAAGCATTAATATATTGAAAAATAATCATAACTCTTATTAACTCTTACCTTTTACAGTAAAATTCCAGTGACTATTTTGGATTTCACTTTTAGCAGAAGTTTTCGGGGCGCAATTTTTTGAAATCCGCCACTTAGTGACTTTCATGTTAAAATGCATTATTATTTTAGTGAGATTTATTAAAATCCTTGAAGATTTACTTAATGCATATTGGATTCTTATTGTGTAGTCCAGAGATCTACCGATCTCTTGGGTAATTCCTTTGAATTTCATGTTTTTGTCCGTTTGGATTTTGTTCTGGAATTCAATATGCCGATCTTTGAAATCCAGAAATATTATTTAGGAAACTCCTCGTAGATCATTGGTGGATTTCAGGGATACCGTTATTTTGATTGGAGGATTTCAGCTTCGCTGCCTATATAAGTGCGGCGCGAAATACAATATGGCACTTCGGCCTTGACATCTGACGACATCCTCGTTATCACTCTCTTATACTATCGGCTTATTACATTCACCTCTGTTATAGGCTGGGACTACTTTCAACTTCTTTTAATTAAACTCAAAGAAATAGTTCACCAATTACATTTACAATAGCTTGGGTTTCTTCGGTTTTAATGAAAGATAGTGAAGATTTCTGTCATTTGTTTATCTCAAGCTTTTAAATTCATAATTATGACTGTATAAAATAAGGCTGTCGAGTTTGGTCAAAAATCTTGACATTGAGCCTTTTGCAGAGATGTAAAATGAGTGTAAGGAACGACAACTCTGCGTAGGAGATTGCATCGTTATAATTAGTAAACTTCTGTAATATTTACATAGCGGGTTAATTTGAAACTGAAGTCCTTCCATCATTATGGTCATAATTGCATTAAATCTATATGTAGAATGATATAATAAATACCTACGAGTTTAATTATCATCTGATAACACCGAATTAAAGTTATTGTAGTGCTAAAATTCAATGGTTGTTGATTTAAATGCCTGCCCAAGCCCATCCTTACAGTATTTTACTTTTTTGAGTGACTAGCAGTTAAATAGTTCAAATCGTGATGGACGGAAAAAGCATGTCTAGTCATAATAAAAAGAAGTACAGCGCAAATTCCTTGTTTGTAAGCGATAGTTACAATGGTAGTTTATTACAAATCTTAATTTCAACCTCTCCCATATCTGGACCAAATGATCTAAATAAAAGATCCAACTTAAGGTTCAAGCTATATTAAACGATAAAATAACTGATACGTTAAAGATATTTGATCGTGCGTTGGATATCTGAGATAAAGACATTTAGATAACATTTGATCTTAATCTATACAAACGCAATACGAGACACTGTAAAACATCGCCGAATTTTGCTAATCAGGAAACCAGGAAACCAAATTATGAAACCATTTTGTTGTGTAATCTGCGAATTTTTCACAGAGTTAAATTCCTTTTCAAACGTCATTTTTTGCACAATGGCAGCAGGTGTTTAAGCATTGTTGAAGGTCTTAAACTGTTTTAATAACGTAAATGTTCTACTAATAATATTTGGCCGAGAAGAAGATGAAAACAAAACAGAAAACAACCCCCGATTATTTTATTGTTTACCTGGGTTTCATAAATTCACAGAACAACATGCTGTAAATAATAAAAACGATACTGAGAGAACTAGAAAATCATCGAATTTTACCTGGGTTTCATAAATTCACAGAACAACATGCTGAAAATAATAAAAACGATACTGAGAGAACTAGAAAAATCATCGAAGTTTACCTGGGTTTCATAAATTCACAGAACAACATGCTGAAAATAATAAAAACGATACTGAGAGAACTAGAAAAATCATCGAATTTTACCTGGGTTTCATAAATTCACAGAACAACATGCTGAAAATAATAAAAACGATATTGAGAGAACTAGAAAAATCATCGAATACGGCAAATAAGAAAATATTGAAGGCTCGCTTGGATTTAGTCTGCTAACGGATTCTGATTCTAACAACAAATGATATTGCCTCTATCTGGTAGCGAACCCACACCGCTGCGATTCCGACAAGGCTAACGGCTGAGCTAATCGGGAAAACCCCTAAAAAGATTAATCGGATAGCCCTGATATACGTTATCATCACTGTATGACAGTGGTAACGTTTTTTAATGATATCAGTAGTTGCTATATGTACGGGTAGACGTAACGGCCGCCACAATGCACAAATAGCGCTTCTGTGAATTTCACAAGATTGTGTTTCTTGGAGTTAATACTTTATATTCAATATTATTTACCTATATATTGTACGCATCAAAAGTGTTACCTTTCTTTGTGGTCCTTTATTGCTAATGTATATTCCTTTTCTATAAAGTAAAGTAATTGCTTTGTTTTATTTCTTTTCGAACTCTGAAATCTAGCGCACCCTGTTTATCGTTTAATAAATTTTACAGATAGCAAAATAATCTAATTTACAATCAATAGACATTAATCTGCTGTATTGGATTATTGATTAGCCACTAGAAACCCGTATTGTCCAACTTTGCAAACGAACATGATTTTCTAGTTAACTAAAGGTAGAGAGGCTGGGAAAACTCTCACAGTGTTTACTTTCATTTGAAATACACAAGTCAAGCCATTAGTTTTTATGGTAGCAGTAAAGTGTTTGTAGCCATAGATGCGAATTGGCCCCGGTCAAATTTGAAGATAAGAGGTAAGTGGGCAAACTGTAAGCTTCATGGCACTTTATAATATTTTTAGATGCTTTATTTGCAGTTTCACATGTGTAGCAACGTTTGTGTAGGATCCCCAAAAAATTGCCTGACATGCGTTTTTTGACCTTGACACTTTCAGTGTGAGGCAGGTGCTTGGAAATGCGAAACTAATACATTTCTCTGCCTTCAGTTTAACTTGCAATTCTCAAGGGGCATACAAACAAGTGTGGGTAGTGCAAAATCTTGATGGTTATGGTATATTTTGAGTATGATTTAATGAAACAGTAGGGATTTTAGCATGTGTGAGTGGCAAGCATTTTATTTTGGTTGTTGCCAATAAGAAAGCTGTGAACTGATGAATGTTTGAAATTTTTCCTCGTCGGCCGACCAGTTTTCGCTACCAGATTTTGAAAGTTAATGGTGCCTACAATTCAACTGATATGTTTTGAATGTAATTTTGCTTTGTTTTCATAAACTGAATGTCATTGTGATGTCAGTTACGTACCCTTTCTGTTTCAGGTATGTGCTAGTAGGAAGCAAGTGGACTGTGTCGTGTCGGCTGTGATTCTTCGGTTTTGGGATATATAAGAAAACCGTTTACTGCCGCCTATCATAACAGTGAAATAATGGTGTTTTATTGCACAGGGTCAGGTTATGAAGAAGGTGTATCAATGCGTCAATTTCCAAGTGATTTAAAACAAAAGAAGGTAAGAACTATTTATTCATTTCTTTTATAAATGTATATACGTTTTTAGGCATGTTACTTGAATGCATAAAATAATGTGTTACATCTCGATGCGAATGACTTTATTAAATCCGTATTATAACAATTTTTGTGTGCATTTAAGAGTTTATTTCAAGTATTTGTCTTTTAATTTCCAGGTTTGTAAGGAGAGAATTCGCAGAGCAGATTTATCCACAAAGGACGAATTTGTCATAACACAATCCACTAGAATATGCAGCAAACATTTTAAGAAAGGTGACTTCCGTTACCACTGTAATGAACAAATTAACAAAAGGAGCTCAAATTGAGTAGTGGTTAACATCATGGCGTATCATTAGCTGATTAGCCAGTGCAGATATAAAACAATAAAATAGTCATTAGCACATCCCCACTGACCCCATTTAGCCTAGCATCCCTCCATATAACAGGTCTTACTTGCTAAGCAAAATACATAAATACATGAATGAAGTTATATTATTAGAAGAGAAAGATGTTTTCTATGATTAATTTTGTGGATACCAAATTTCAAAGGGGAAGTTTATTTACATTTTCAATATTAAGCATTATCGGCTGTAGACGATAATGCCATTTATAGAAGGAATAAATTAATTTTGATGCTTTAACAAAGGGACGTAAATCATGATGAATGATTTAGTAATACATTTGGAGTTAGTTTCTCCGGTTCCTGTTTTGTGTTACGACCCCCATCATGTCAGGCGTTCGACACCACACCACGTCAAACAGTCGAAAGAATATTTGATGCTGTGCATAATAGACTTTTCGTCATGTTCATTGAATATTTGACAATTCACAAATCAGCGACACCCGTATCAAACCAATCTGGTTTCTCCGGTTCTTGTTGTGTGTTAAGACCCTCATCACGTCAGGCGGTCGGCAGAATGTTATATGCTATACATAATGGATTTGTCCGTCATTATAATGGAAAATAGACAATTCACAAAACCAACGACACCCGTATCAAGCCAATCTGGTTTCTCCGGTTCTTGATGTGTGTTAAGACTCCCATCACATCATGCGGTCGACACCACACCACGTCAGGCAGTCGACAGAAAGTTTGATGCTGTGCATAATAGACTTGTTCGTCGTGTTCATGGAAAATTTACCGGTTCGTGTTCACGAAAGAACTAATATTAATAATAATAATACAAATCATGATGAAAGCAAAAGCAGAAATTTTGGACACTAAATCCATGACTAAATATGAACTTCAAATATGAACTTATCTTCAGTGATAAATTACAATTTGTTATAATTGTCTGTGCACTCATTTCCATATTATACTGTTTGGAATCTCCAACAGATATATGATGAATTCGTTTCCGTTTGTACAATTGGTTCCTACGGCATTGATATGTTGATTACAAGTCAATATTGATAAATGCAGAAAATTTTTGACACTTAATCCACGAAAATTGGATTGATTAACATTTGATTGATTATTTATTTCATTGATAATAGATTTTATTGACGTTTGATTGGTATTTGATTTAATTGATATTTAATTGATAATTGATTTGATTGATAATTGATTCGATTGATAATAATTGATTATTGATTTGATTGATTATTTAATCAGATTTGATTTATTAATTATTGGATTAACATTTGATTGATTATTGATTAACTTAACATTGAACTTTGATCAAACTTGAACATTGATGATTATTGTCGACTGCCTTGCCATATTATGCCAAATATTAAACAGTTGTGCATGGTTACTATGTTGTTGAATTTATTTCCGAGATAAATATTTATAGTTAAGTATACAGTCTAAGTAATATTAATTTATTTTATGCGAGTGCTGCTTTAAGTTTCGGCTGGATATTCTTACTCGAGAGTTGTAAATAAACCTGACGGGTTCGAATCCAGACTTATGTAACTTGCTTTAATAGCATGTTCTGGATACGTGGATGCCGACATGCTTTAATACTGGAGGTTCGAACCCCAGACTATTGAGACAAGGACTTCTTCGCAGCAATACAGCAGCCCTATTTACCCACCTTACTTTTACGCACAACTAATTAATGACAAACAATTATATGATGGGATAAGGCCGCAAAATTTTATTTCAAAATAGAAAGTTAAACATGGCACATATAAAACACATATGATAATGATTTTATATAATGATTTTATATAAATATAAGGGGAAACTGAATCCCACAAAGATTGTATTTGGTGTAATTTGTCTGTTTTCAAATAATGTGCCATGCCTGAAATGCACATTCTGTGTGTTGAAGGGCACGAAACTGTATATAACGTAAGGAGTTCGCCAACGAGTTACCTCCCTATAAAATATAGATTTTTTATTGCAATGTTCAACGTCAGCTGTATCCCCAGCTAAGATGCAAAGTGATACAGAAGAAAGAGAAACCAGAAACCAGCCAAAATGCAGAGTAATCCAATTCCTCCCCCTTGTATGAACATCACATTCTTTTCTTTCAGTGTAAGGCTAAGGTTTTACAATCTTTGTTAATCAAAAAATTAAGTATTCTTGATCAAAGAAAAATTCAAATTGCAAAGGGAGTTTGCAAACAAGTAAAATCCCTTGAAAAGGATCTCCGCTATTATTTTGTAATGCTCAGCATCGGTTGTACCCCAGCGAAGATGCAAAGCGATACAGAAGGTAGAGGAACCGAGTACCAGCTAAAGTGCAAAGTAATCAGATTCTTCCACCTTGGATGAACATTACATTTTTATATAAATATATAAGTATAAGGATACACGATATACTCCCTTATGTTTTTATCTTAACCTTATATTTATAGTACGTTATCGAAAACTAGACAGTCATGTGACGAAATATACGTTAAATGTTGTTTTCGGCAGAATTTTTACCACAACAGTTGGTAAACCTTGTTATTTTTTATATAAATGTTGATAATCGAACAATTATTTTATTTTCCCGCATTTGCCAATAATTCATTATTTGTTATGAAACGACATATCACCTGACTGTCTTCTTAACCAAAATCAGTTATAGTTTACAGCATTACATTTGTTTGTTTGTTTGTTTGTTTTTATTGTGTTTTTTTTTGCAATATCTAGATTTTAATGAAAGAAATAATTTTCTGGATATATGTGCACAATGAATGAGATATTGTGTATCCCTATGCTATCTGGTAATATATTATAGGTACATGTTTCACACAGTTTGTGCAACGTATATCGCGACATCGTACATTGTATGTAATTGTTGATCAATATAAATGTCTGTCAGGTAAACGTTGTTTAACAGCTAGCGAATTTTGGAATGCTTAAATAGCATTACTTTTTGTGTTGCACGTCATTGAATATTTAATTTTTGAGTTTGTTTTATCAAGTTTCATTAGTTGGGTCCGGCTTCATACAAGCAAATGTCCATGGTATTGCACATTGTTGGTATCGACTGGGGTTTGGCTTCACCCTGGCATATCATTTCCCCGGTGAGGCAGTTGTTCGTTTTCATTTTATCTGAAGATCGGTGAATCATGTCCACATCAATGCGGATTGTCCGGTTCCTGAACGTGACTTGTTACTGCACATATATATGCCTGAAAGATAAACTCTAGCCGCAGAACATGTGGATCACGACTACAGATATTTACATATTTATATTACTTGCATATTATCGTACAGATCGGGTGCGCCTTGGTATGCTGTTATTGTTTTCCTTATAATATGGGTGGGAGGGAGGGAAAATGACAAGATTTCTCTCGATGTTGACTCCACGAAATCCAGCAAGAAAATGAATGACCACGTGTTGGGGTTTACAAAGTGAGAAACCGTGTATAATATCGTAGTCG
Organism: Corbicula japonica; assembly: GCA_038501625.1. Taxonomy (NCBI): domain Eukaryota; kingdom Metazoa; phylum Mollusca; class Bivalvia; order Venerida; family Cyrenidae; genus Corbicula; species Corbicula japonica. Next base: position 127,446 of record JAZAYU010000798.1, on the reverse strand, counting down.
TCTTAACACCCTATTGTTGTTTAGTGGCTTACAGCAGACCTTGACACAGTGAAATGCACTCGCAAAAATAAACGGCATTTATTTGTTTGAAGGACAACATAAATGGCACATATTGTCGTTGCACAACTTTTTAATATAATTCCTTGTTTAAAAAAAAAACTTTTAAATGACAAAATAAAAAAGACACATCAAGGTAAATAATATTTGCATACTTCTGTTAAATCTATGACAAAAACGTGCTCTCTTATTCCATTTATACACATCTTTAACTTTTTCCTCCATATATACTCCTAAATGGCATCGGCTAATGCTGTAGATCCAGATCAGTAGACACATATGTACCGTTTTATAAGGATATGTACTGTTTATATGTGCTTTATTTTTTAAGGTTATTTCTGACCAAAAAAGGCGAACAGTGTAGATCCTGATCGAACGGCACGGATGTGCTGACTTATTTTGATCCACACTGATTGTTCATGCGATAAAATGCTGTATGGTGGAAAAGTGTTGATTGTCTTTCTGGGACAGCATTTTAGAATTTAACTTGAGGGAAGACAGTTTATTCCAATAGCTTTTTGCTATGGAAGAAAACCTAATCTACAAAATACAAAAACTAAGTTTGATTTAAACTTTAAAACTTCATATTTATTTTTTTTTCATCAGCGTGATTAAGTCATAATAACAAATTGATACGTTTTGTTGGCTCTCATAGACTGCATGGTTTCTTAGATAAGTTTATTTTTCAGATGAAACATCACTGATGGCTTTCAATATAACTGCTCTTGCTGGTCTACATATATATTTTAACGCATGAGCATCAACTATTTTGCCAACGTAGTAAGTGAGTTGTATATGCTGACAACGTGCTTACAACGCAAGATCTCCGTGCGATTTTCATGTTAACGTACGGAGGTACTTACTTACATGCGCAGCTCACGTACGGTGTTCTTACTCGCTCGCCCGTTGCATGTGCGGTGAACATGAGGTCGCTGTTAGGCGATATATATAAGGATGACCTATCAATGCTCGATATATATCTTTATCCTACCACTACCCATTTATTTCTTGAAAATCGACCTGCCATGTAAACTTGACGTTTATACGGCACACAAGCTTTACAAGGCAGGTCCGGAACTGCTATTTACCTAGTGTTCCGATACACAAAATACTTGCTAAAACTTGACCTGGAACTAATGCTACTAGTACTCTTTTTGCAAGTTCCCTAACAGAGAAGGAACCATTTGCACTACGAGAGAGTCCCATTTGTACTAAGAGAGAGTTTAGTATTATAATCCGCTTGAAACAGAAGCCGCTCTAATTAAAACTGACGTCATTTTCGAGATCAATATTCCTTCCGGCATGACAAGTGTGTAATCAATTAATAATTTCAAGCTTGGTAAGACAGTAACCTAATATTCTATACGCCTTTCCAAAAACAGTTTTACAGTCGGAGAGGAGTTATCTCCCGTGAACTTCCGGTAAAATCAAACCGAGGCTCCCAAGGATATCAGGAAATTTTCAGTCTGTTGCAATATCGATATTCTACGCTAAAATAGTGTCTCATTTGTGCAGATCATACGGTAAGTTGATATTTTTCGTAAAAAAGGTACGCATATTAACTGTATTAATCATTCATTATACGGAAAATCATAGCAATATTTTTACAAGCGACAATTTTGTAAGTCCACGGAAGCGGGTGGGGTACCGAGAAGTTTATATTTTCGTTATACAATAGGTACAATTGGTGCAGTCCGTGATCAAAATAATCGGTTTTTTTATTGAAAAAACAAAAAGGGTATTTGTGGAAAATGGGAAATAAAAAAAACAGTCAAAAATACATTTTACACCCAAATTCTCCCTTTTCCTTTGGTTATCTTACTGTTCAGTAGGTACATACCGGTATGGTACATATGCTATCAAATAATCAACAATAGATGGAATCTGTATGAATTTTACAGCACAGATAAAATTTAAGGATTTAATATCCAGGCTAAACTGCTACCAAACTCGAGCATTGTATTGAGGGAACAGATTTCATAGAGCAGGACACTTGTTTGGCAATTTTCGGGGCCCATTCCCCTCTCAGAATGTTTTTTTCCCTATCACAGAAAAAAATCCCTCTCCAAAATCTAAATTAAAATGAAAATGGATATCTGAAAATGCAGGTAATTGATAAATTGATTAATTTTGAGTAAGTGTGACACTTAAAAGTCAAAACATGCATATAATATTATGACTAACAGACTTCCCAGAAGTTGAAAAAAAAGTGTCAGACATTTGGTCAGACAAGATGTGAAAATCTTTCTGGCTGAAACAAATTCTGTCGGACCGAAACATGTTAAAAAGGTATACGCAACAGAGGTGTTCAAATTTGTGTCTGACATTCGGTCTGATAACATTGGAAATCATGGCAGACCAGCCAAAATTTTACCAGACAAGTCGTTCGGTCTGGCAACTCTCGGGAAGTCTGCTTATGACTTAAAATTCCCCTTTTTGTCTTAAATCGACACAAATTTCCCTTCCAAAATGTATTGGGGTACCTGTCCCAAAAATATTTCTAGTGCCCTGTAGAGTAACAAAATGAAAACTTGTACCGAGCCTGCAGTATTTTCATATTTGTCGTGTTCGGTGGCTTTCAAAGTTCCCTTTTCATCTATTTCAATATCACAGTAGCGTTGTTTGTGCCGTGTGGCGGCTGTAAAAAGTCTCCCCGTACATTCAATCAGTGCTGTTATCAGTTACGTCCTTTGAAGGTCGGCTGAGCACGATACTTATGTACTATGTTTATGGTACTTCTAAAATTCCTTTTGTTTTAATATTTCGGCCAGTTTATAGATAGGTGGTTTCAATATCCCAGCCAATATAGATTTGGATATTGTCCAATCACCCCCAAGAATATACTTCCTGGTTTTTAAATTTTGCCTTTGGCGTAGTCTGTGATATGCAGGATTTATATTCTAAGATCCCCTGTCAAAATTCTATTCTGTTTAGTTCCGCCCATTGTTTTCTCGTTTAGGGCACCCATTCTTTTATCTGGGGACCATACGCCGCTGAACATGGAATGGTATTAATCTGAAAATACCTCATTGAAGGTTCCATGTTCACCGCCATATGCATACCATCGTTTGGGATGGATCGAAATTGTACTATTTAATGGTGTAATTACTGAGTTGCGCTCAACCCGGGGCTAGGCGGCGTGGGCAGTAATAAGCATTCCCATTACTGCCCATGAACAGGCTCAATCAAACCGAGCCTGCAGTATTTTCATATTTGTCGTGTTCGGTGGCTTTCAAAGTTCCCTTTTCATCTATTGTAACCAAGGCCAGTTTAAAATCAACCAATTAGTTTAGTTTTATTTTGAAGAAGTATTGACAAATTTACTTCTTACGGAACTGTTGGCAAAGGATTTAGAAAGTGTACCTGGTGGATAGTCGGTTGCTGAGATTTTCCTAGCAAAAATATCACACAAAATGAGAAATGTTGTGACTGAACGTTAAAGCTGTCTTGTGTTGCAAATATAATTTGGACCAATACTACAAGACTACATTCTCCAAGTATAGTTCTCCAATCAAAATTTCACCAAGATGATATATAAAATTATACCACAGAGGTCCGTGCGCAAACAGTGCGTTGTATTTGCAAAGCACGTACTTTCTCTGTAAGGTCTGCCTTAGTTCTATACACGTTTTGGACAGTGAAACTGAGGAAGCACGGACCAGCTAGAATGCAGAAAAAGTTTTGCATGCATTAAAAATGCCACACTGTCTCTGCGTGATTTCAGATCCTTACGGAGGCGGTACGTATCACGTACAGATCCCTGAATTTGGCCCACCTTTTTGCACGTAGACAGCACGCACTTGCAAGTAGGGCGGGTTGTGACCGGGGCTTTAAAGAACTGTATGACTTAATAGTAGACAAACCAATTATCAACTTAAACAAAGAACATTATAAATACATTGAAATCAATGAGGATAGTTTCTCTTCAATATGTGTCACATATAAATTTCAGTACAATGAAACTGACTGGAAAAATATTTGTCTTTTCGAAAAACTCTTTACGGATGCATACGCTGTGGACATTAATAACTTGTGAAAGTCTTCTGAAAAAAGTGGGAATACTTCAGAGTCTTACAGTAAACCACAGAGATTTCAAAATTAATACATATTAATTCCAAACAAGCTACCAACAGGCGTTTGCAGCGAGAAAGGTTTGGGGATGTTGACTCCAGAATAAGCATAATTACTCAAACCCAGCATGTTCCGGATGTTATTGAATCACAGTTGTCAGAAGATTCGGCCTATCAGGTCTTTTTAATTGGTTTTGGGGGAAAAAGACCCTTAATATCGGTAGTACATGCAAACTTATTTAAAATGTCACACAGTAATCACTATAGGCATTCTGTTCTAACATTTAATCTATTTAAGTGACTGATCCTTTCCACGACCCGACCCTGTTTTACGGGAGGACGCCCGAAACGTATTTAAACGTATCAGAAAAATCGAGTTTCAAAACCCAACCCTGTTTCTTCGTAGGAAACCAGTGGATTTTATTTATTAAAAATTCCTTATTTTGGTGGCTATTTAGAAGAACACGGAATCATCGATCAGTATTTTTACACTATAAGTACTTTGAATGCATCGATTTTTTTCTGTCAAATATCATATAGTAAGAAATTGTTTACATGTGACTAAGATAATATGATAAGAAATTTTTTTTATTTAAAGTTCAATTTTAAGAAAAAATCTAATTACATGTGTTGCTGTTTTTTCATCCTTCATTGTCAAAATAAAAAAAGTGGCTCCAAAACATTTATTCATTATTTAAAAAAAATACCTATATCTACCTAGTAAAGCTAAAAAATGACCTGTTTTGCAATGGCATAAAAATTAGTGACTGTTAAGAGGTCGCAAACATTGCAAATGGCGAAGACAGGCTAAAATTTCAAAAATGAATTTTGGGGGAAATACTTATTGTCACCTAGATTTTAGTAAAATAAAAGGAATGTAGTTAGCTATGGATGCTGTAAATGTTTGCAAGCTCAATTTAGTCTAATTCATTTTCTAATTACCAAGCACATACTAAAACAAAAGAAAAACCGTTTGCATGAGAACTCTGAAATTCATGAACAATATACCAAAGCAACTCATACCTGAAATAAGAAGGTGAAATATGCATATCAGGAATTGCCACATTCAGAAAAAAAACAGCCTCCCCACACAGTCAAGAAGAAGAGAGGGGGAGAGAGCATGGTTAATAAAATAATCAGTTTCAAAAAGGACGCCACTAACAAAAAACAAAAATGAGAACCCGAGGGGTTACCGCCTTGGAACGGTCAGTGGCAAATCGAATTGCCACTGGGGGTTTAAACCAGGTTCTAGGGTGCACCAACCTCACACTTGCCCCAACAGGTTCTCGTATCACAAGACAAGTACAAATTGTCTTGGTGAAATAACTCCAACCCACCCATCAGCTCAACAATGTTGTATGCAAAAGCATACAAACATAAAAACATAAGAAGCTAATAGCATTGCAAAGCCAAAGGGCGGGTACTCAATGATCTTTCCGAGACCAGAGCATCTGGAGTAAAATCAGCAAGAACACGATGACAGGGATAAAAGAAACAAATCGAGCTTCTAGGTTCTTTTAAGAAAAGATTTCCCCATTAACCTTGTTCATAAACTCTTAAACCCCTGCCACCGTCGTGCAATCAAAGAGGTAAGCATAATGATCAACTGTAGAAGGGTTAATCACTAGGCCTGCAGAGCGCTGTAAAATATCATGTTGGTAACCTTTCTTTTTAAATTTACAGATGGTTTTTACGAATAACCGGGAGAAATTAACACTGCCTTTTATCTTTTTAAGTTTATAAATTAAATCTCCATAAAAAACTGGTTGTGAAATACCTTGTTGCAAAAGTGATTTTAAACTGCATTTGTATTTATGAATTAAATCTGGGTATCGGCGATAAAACTTGCAAAAGGTTTTCCTTAATTTGTGATACCGATAACCTTCTTTTAAAAGTTTTTCTGTAATGCAAAGATTACGTTCATTGAAATCATTAACATTGTTGCAAGCTCTTGAAAAGCGAACAAGCTGTGAGATATAAACCCCATAAGATGTTGCACGGGGAACATCGCCGTCTAAAAACGGAAAATTTACTATATTGAAATTAAAATCATCTCTTTTATCATAAATTTTAGTAGTGACATAACCATTTTCAATGGACAGATTTAGATCGAGAAAGTTTGCTTGCTTTTCTGAAGTGTTCGCTTTGTTAAGTTGTAGTTCTTTAGGATAAATCTTATTAACAAGTAATGGAAAATGGTTATTGTCTATATTTAATAAATCATCAAGGTACCTCGAGGTGTTGTTAAAAGCTGTAATTATATCATCTTGATGTTCAGTAGAAAGAGATAACATAAAGTCTCTTTCATAACAGTATAAAAACAGATCAGCAACAAGGGGTGTACAATTAGTACCCATTGGGATGCCTATTACTTGTTTATAAATAGAGGTACCGAATCTAACATAAATATTATCTAGTAAGAAAGTTAGCGACTCTATAAGGTCTTGACAAGTCCATAAGGTATAATTATCATAAGAACCATCTGTAAAAATGCCCTATGTTCATTACAAGCGATGAAGGCTTTATTCTCTCTAGCAAACGTTTTTTCAATGAGACTGGTTAGTTTGTCTCTTATTAAATTATGAGGGAGCGAAGTGTATAATGTTGAGAAATCGTAAGTAGACAAACAGAACGCCCGATAATTATTTGATTTAAGCTTATTCAAAACGTCATTTGAATTCTTAATCGACCAAAATAAATTTTTGCCAGAAGTTTCAAAAACCTTATCACAATACCTAATTACGTGTTCTTTTATAGCTGTAAGACAAGATGTTAAGAGCACAGATAATTTAGTAGTAGTGCAAGAACTAGAGTTAGCAATAAATCTTGCTTTATACGGTGTTTTATGCATTTTAGGTAACCAATACATAGTAGGTACTTTGTCTTGTTTCGGCTCAATACTGATTCTAAATTTTGTAATTTGTAGAGTATGTGCAGTAACAATATCACTCTCAGATGAGGAAGTCAGTATATAAGCATTAGTGCTGTTCAGTTCTTCAGTTTGAATATTAATATAGTGTATTCGTCACACTATAATTACATTATTAGAAGCCTTATCAGCAGGTGTTAAAACAAATCTGTTATGAAAGTCTTGAATTCCTTTTTTCAAATGACGAAAGTTAAAACGAGGTCGAGGTGGTAATAAAGCAATGTTTCTTTCATAAAATGATATACGGGTGTCAATTATTTTGAATATGTGCTTTTTCCAGTTAGAAAGTGCATTAGGCTCGGCATGTTCTCTTTTGCACCATTTATTGCAAAATAAGTTCAAAGACTCGGCAATTTCTGCACGGCATGCATTAAAGTCAATTTTGGATGATATTCTATATTTGGGACCTTTAGAAATTAAATTACGAATTCTAGAGTCTTTGATTAAATTAAGATCACCGGTAACAATATGACCGGCAGGCTTATAGCAATATTTAGAAGTTAAACAATCTCAAGATTTTGGTGTATTTTCAATGATCTGTAAATCCGATGTAATTTTATTGTAATTAAAAATTGTATTTCTAGTTGGTTTGTTGTATTTATAACAAACCATAGGCGATTCAGTATTCTTAAAATAAATAGGAACAGCCGATTGAACTGTTTTATCTTTAAATATACTAGGAAGGTCAATAAAATCTATTCCTTTATTTAAAAAAGAAATTTTAAGGAAATGTCTTTGATGGTCAGATAATAAGGATATGCTGGTCTACAATGTTTAGTGCCAATTTGTCAAAATTAGGGGTTTCAAGAAACTCAAGAAAATCTTACTTCCTGGTTCAAAGTGAAAATGAAAGTGAAAGTAGGAAGTAAGTTTTCCTTGAATTTCTTGAAACCCCTAACATTATTTTGACGAATTGGCACTAAACATTGTAGACCAGCATATACTTATTTCAGGTACGAGTTGCTTTGGTATATTGTTCATGAAATTCAGAGTTCTCATGCAAATGGTTTTTCTTTTGTTTTAGTATGTGCTGGGTAGTTAGAACATGAATTAGACTAAACTGAGTTTGTAAACATTTACTGCATCCATAGCTAAATCCATTTATGTACTAAAATCTAGGTGGCAATAAGTATTTCCCCCAAAATTCATTTTTTTGAAATTTTAGCCTGTCTTCGCCATTTGCAATATTTGCGATACCTTAATTCGATTGATTAATTTACGGAATTTTACGTTACAGTCTTCCTATAATAAACCGAATTTTTCACCCATTACGTAAAAGAGCGTTGAAATTCGGGATTTTAACAGAAGAAAGACCGTAACGTTAGATAACGTGTTTTACAGTTACTTTTCGGGTTTTTTACCATGTTGAAAATTCCGAATTTCATTAAAAGGTAGAATACCTGTAACGGACAAAAGCGTATATGCTTTATTCAAACATACACTTATCAACTGGCATTAAAATATTTACGCAGATTTACGCTATGGGTTTTGAAATCGTGAAAAAAACGCACGTTTAAATACGTTTCGGGCGTCCTCCAGTAAAACAGGGTCGGGTTTTGGGAAGTGAAAATTTTGTCAAGTTTAAATACGTTACTGACGTCCGTCCGGAAAACAGGGTCGGGCGCGGAAAGGATATAGGCCCAATCCAGTTGTATGTTGTAATTATTTGTCATAATAATAATTTTTAAATTCTATACACAATGTCACTATAATAAAATATACTTACTTACTTACTTACTTTACTTTACTTTACTTTACTTTACTTTACTTTACTTTACTTTACTTTACTTTACTTTACTTTACTTTACTTTACTTTACTTTATTTTACTTTACTTTACTTTACTTTACTTACATGTACTTACTTACTTACTTATTTTAATTGGTGTTATCGTGCTGCATTCAGAATTGAACATTTCGTTATTGTAATGATTTAAAACTTGAAGACTAAAAACAATAATATTCCATTTTTATTCTCTTTCAGAATTATTATAATAACCTTGAACAGTGTTCAACCTAAAAAGAAATGGTTTTTTTTAATGTTTTTATATTATACATTCACAATAAAATGGCTTCTTCACTTTTCACTCTCATAAAATCAAGGACCTACATTCCCTGTCTTATCTATGTGCAATAAATTAGCCCGAAGTGGTCTGATAATCTCTATTTTATGACCCATCAATTAGCCAAAGATTATGATGCGTGAAGAACCAACATTAAGAGTATTCCAGAAACTGTAGGTTGTTCCATAGAGTGTTACTATGATAAGCCTAGAAGAGTCCTTCTTCCAAGTGCAGTTCCATCAACATTTGCCTGGAATAAAACACCGACAAGGAAGTCTCCCAAAAAAGAGGCGAGTTGACGATAGTGAAGACACCGACACTGCATCAGAGAATGAGGAACGAGATCATGCGCAAACACAGACAGACATACCTAACATTGGCAACCATCAGTTCTCACTTAAAAACATTATTCAGTCCAACCCTAAAATGAAACTTATGAATTTCTACACTAGATTCCCAACCTTGTCTGTGTTCAATGCTATTCTAGAGTTCTTAGTGCCTAATAAAGACAGAAGTTCTATCATTTATTAGGATAGACGTAATCGAGACCAATTTACCTATGGTGCTAATTATTTTGATCCCGATGATGAGATAGCTGATGTCGATAGCGATGAAGATGATGAAAATGATGACACCAGTCAACCTTTCAGAACACACAAACTATCTCTGGAGGATGAACGTTTGTTAACATTGATGAAGTTAAAATTAGGATTACTAAACAAAGACTTAGCAGTGCGTTTCAGCGTTTCTAAAAAAATGAAATATGCATATCAGGAATGGCCACATCCAGCATACACAGCCTCCCCATACAGCGAAAAAGTTTCAGCGTTTCTAAGGCAACTGTTACAAAGATGTTTAATACTTGGATAAACTTAATGTATGTAATACTTGGATCAATCAAGATATTTCCTCATCGAGACATTGTTACAAAGCATATGACTCCAGAATTTAAAAAGCAATATCCAAGTGTGATGTTGATTATTGATTGCACAGAAATAGATTAAAAGGGAACTTTGAAAGCCACCGAACACGACAAATATGAAAATACTGAAGGCTCGGTTTGATTGAGCCTGTTCATGGGCAGTAATGGGAATGCATATTACTGCCCAAGCCGCCTAGCCCCGGGTTGAGCGCAACTCAGTAATTACACCAATAAATAGTACAATTGTGGACCATCCCAAACGATGGTATGCATATGGTGGTGAACATGAAACCTTCAATGAGGTATTTTCAGATTAATACCATTCCTTGTTCAGCGGCGTATGGTCCCCAGATAAAAGAATGGGTTTGCCCTAAACGAGAAAACAATGGGCTGAACTAAACAAAATAAAATTTTGACAGGGGATCTAAGAATATAAATCCTGCATATCACAGACGACGACGCCAAAGGCAAAATATAAAAAGCAGGAAGTATATCCTTGGGGGTGATTGGACAATATCCAAACCAATATTGGCTGGGATATTGAAACAACCTTTCTATAAACTGGCCGAAATATCAAAACAAACGTAATTTTAGAGGTACTATAAACATAGCACATAAGTATCGTGCTCAACGACCTTCAAAGGACGTAACTGATAACAGCACTGATTGAATGTACGGGGAGACTTTTTACAGCCGCCACACGGCACAAACAACGCTACTGTGATATTGAAATAGATGAAAAGGGAACTTTGAAAGCCACCGAACACGACAAATATGAAAATACTGCAGGCTCGGTTTGATTGAGCCTGTTCATGGGCAGTAATGGGAATGCATATTACTGCCCACGCCGTCTAGCACCGGGTTGAGCGCAACTCAGTAATTATGAAGTGAAAATTGAAATGCCGTCATGTTTGGTAAGAAATTCGCAGACATATTCAGACTATTAATCTTCAAAACATTAAAAGGTCTCGTTGGAGTAGATAGTAGACGTGCGATCATGTTTGTACACGGTCGGTATATCTGACAAGGCAATATGTCAACGCAGTGGCCTGTTTGATCTGCTAAGGTATAAACTGGAAACTGAAGAGATATTGAAGAATGATACAATCATGGCAGATAAAGTTTCTACAATCGCTAGCGAACTGTCTGAATTGGGACTTCGTTTAAATATTCCGCCATTTTGGGGAAAAGGGAAGCCTTCTATCCACCACCGATGTCCAAGATACGCATATTATTGCACAACACCGCATACATGTTGAAAGAGCCAATGGAAAAGTGAGACATTTTCATATTTTTGACCGGAAACTCACAATAAAATCTGTTTGTGTTGCTAACCATTGGTATGGACTGTTTGCTGCCTACTTTCCAACTTTCAAGATCCAATTATTACTTCTTATAATTCTACTTATAATTTTATCTACAATATGTTGTGGCTATTCGTCACAATAACATTTAGATTTTTAAGATATTGGAGAAATATTCTATTCATGTCTAAAATCGGTTTCGATGTCAACACATTTTATTAGTTATTTAATATAAAAAACTTGACATTAATATTCAAGATGACTATAGCATATTATAGAAAGGTGTTTAAGCGATATCTTTGTCTTGTTTCTACACATTTCAAATAATTCGGCAAATGGTACTTCCTTATTTTGTATTTGTTTGGTATGTAAACAAAGCATTCTTTCACATTACTTGAGCATCCAAACTTTAATTCAGCCTATGCCACTATATTTCATATATTGTTATAGGGGTAGGCGTTAATATTTAAAAAGGATGATAAATGCATATCAGGAATCGCCACATTCAGAAAACAGAGCCTCCCCACACATCAAGAGCGTTAAGAGTAATAGAGAGCATAATTATGTTAACAAGAATATCAATTTCAAATTCACAATTAACGAAAATGAGAACCCTTGGAGTGACCGCCTTGGAACGATCAGCGGCAAAACAATTTGCCTCGGGGGATTTAAACCAGGTTCTAGGGTGCACCAACCTCACACTCTCTCCAACAGGTTTTCATATCAACATACAATAACAAGTTGTCTTGGTGAAATAACTTCAAACCAGCCATCAGCTCAACAATGCTGTATGCAAAAGCACACAAATATATAAAACATAAGAAGCTTTTAAAATTAAAAAGCAAAAGGGCGGGTACTCAGTAATCTTACAGACACCAGAGCACATGGTGTCAAAACAGCAAGAACACGATGACTTGGATTTTTATAACATACTGCAAAAATGATTTGCCCTTAAAAACCAAATGTAGACATTACGGGAATCTTTCTAGAAGTTTTAAAGTTTCCTTTTCATTTTAGCTCAATCGTGCAACAGGTGCTCCCTATGTACAGTGTAAATTTACCATAAGATCTATTCGAGCAATTGACAGGTAATATCAGCCTTTAAGGTGAGGCCATTGTTTTGCGCACTTATCCAAGTCTATTGGTTTCATTTTCCTGTTACAATTTTTGTTGTTTGGGCTTTCATGCCCGATCAGCACTTTGCAGTGTAAAATTCCTAGTTATTAATCAAGTGTCTCAGTTTTGCTTTTCATAACTTACTTCAACACGATGTCCTAGTTCTGCCACAAAGTAATCTTTTATCAATCGTTTCAAAGTTGGTTTAATTTTTCAGTTTTATAATATCAGAAACTTTTCGGAAATAAAGGTATTTTGTGTTTTTTTAGGTGAGGCTTTCGTAAGAAATATGTTTGCAACCAAATATGTAACTGGCATCTCATCCATTTCTCATGGCACTGACAAAGAGGCCGTTGCTCGTAAAATGTAAAAAGTGAACAAAATCGTTAAGCGCAATGTTACAGTGTTTCAAACTGGCTTATTGATCAACGCATGTTGTGGATACCTGGAACATCTTCTGATGGAAAAGTCATTGACAAAAGTAGTTATGATCATTACGGACTACTGGAAATTAAGTGTCCTTACACGAACAGGAATAAGTCTCCCACAGAAGCAGCTAAATATAACAACTTCTGCTTAGAAATCATAGATGGACAATTACATTTAAAAAAAATCATAATTATTATTACCAGGTAACTGGTCAAATGGCACTTGCTGGATTGGACTGGATTGAACTGGTGTGACTTTGTGGTATTTACGAACAAATGCCTATTTGTGAAACGAATTTATTTTGATAAAATTGTATGGAAAAACATGTTTACAAAGTTGGCACAATTTTACATAAATGTTACGGTCCCATATTTGAAAGGTACTGACAGCACTAATCAGGTCCTTCCATCATCGGTCAAGGGCAATATGAATGATCTTTAAATATCCTCAATAGGCGATGAAAACTGAGAAAATATTTGTTTCTTATTATTAAATTTAGATTATTTTATCTCAAAACGTCACTTTCCTTTTGAGAGCCTCAAAACACCAAACCACTGTAAAGTAATTTTAAAGATGTTTTGTTGAAGTGTTAAAAAGGGAGGCAGTATCAAATTGTCGAGTTAAGAGGAGGAAATAAATCGTTAAGGTGGTCCACTTCTTTTATTTTCTGCAATAATTGATGGGTATTTTCTTCGATATCGTCACATACGGGATGCTTGGATAATAATATAATAATTATCTAACATTCGACATTTCGACATGATGTTTAGATAGTTTTATTGCTTTCTGAAATGTCAAAATATTTATGAATATGCGCTTGTATCTTCTAGCGTTTCAGCCGAATTTCGATAGATACCCTATGGTACCAAATGTGCAGATCCCACTGGGCGGAAATTTCACATTACCATGTAGATGTGAGGCTGCGCCAGTCCCAGAGGTAATCCTTAGTGCATGTAATAAAGTAAAAAGCAAAATAAGTTTTTCAGTTTAATCTCCATAGAAAACAAAAAGATCCAATTAATCCACATGTAAAAAATTGTTCCATATTATCCTAAGTGATTATAAAATTAAGAAAATGTTGATTAATTATTTCAAATTTATAAATAAGTAAGTTCAGTCAAACAACGAAGAATTAAAAAAAAACGTTATGATCATTTACAAGCACATCAAGAAAGTTTTTGCGCATTTTAAACATTGTTTATCGCGGTATTTTAAGGACGCGAGTATCCGAAGGGTTTTGTTTGGGTTATTTTTATGAAAATACACACGTGAATTGTGTTTATTAAAAATAAATCTGTATAATTGACAATTCAGACGAACATTTTCGGACATTTTACCGTTTAAGTGGAATGAGACATAATTATATTCTTATGTAGCTCATCGGCGACTAGGTTGATATGTGTTTGGCGTGTTTTGCTTTTGAGAAAAAATATTACGTATTTACATAATAGGATGATTCAAGCTACAACCCGAGAAATCGTTAAATTGATTGAACCAAACGAATATTGCTGGACGGCAGGCCAACCAAAACCTATTAAAAAAAATCCAGAGTTTTTTGTTGTTTTTTTTTAAAACTATTTTGATGTTGAATTTCGTAATTGTTGTCGCTGAAGGTTTTGAAATATAATATTTTCATTTCTGTTTAAAATCAAAATGACCATGGACCAAAACAAATGAACGGGACTGTGATACTCAGGTCCGAGTTTAGTTTTATGACACTTAGCTGTTGTGTACTTGTCTGGCCGAGGCAGCCTGTCACTATCACGTAATCTCTCAATAAACAGGAAATTTTGGAGCCGTGACCAAGACCAAGTTTCTTAATATTAATTAATATAATTGTAAAACCCATTCTAAATTCAGTTAAATTAATGTTTCATTAATTATCCTTTTCAATATTTTTAAAACCTGAGATTTTGCCTGAAAATCCTTAGATCCGGAGAAGAACCTTACGGTCCGGAGATTTCAGATAAAATCCTGAGATTTTTGAGGTCTGCGGACATTTTATCTTCTTTCTACACCATTCCCGTAACACGTAGATATTCATGAAATGCGACTTAAACTAATGTTTATTGACTATGGCTGACGATTTTATAAAAAATAATGATGTTTATAATAACATGAATAACTTAATAAGCTTAACGGGCGTTTAATACAACGACGATACATTGCTGAAATCATCCGTTTACCTCCAATTTAGAGAGATCATGTTACATAAAATGTATTTCTTTAATTAAACGCATTTTGTCAGAAAAACGCTTATATATATGTGTCTGTGGAATATATACAGTAACGTGTAATCCACAATGTATTTGTTTTCATATAAGACTTCCCGATCAAAGTGGCAACCACGTCTTTGATTGTTTTACGCTTTTCACAGTCAAATCTTGCCGACCAGACGTTTTAAGCCTAATATAATTTCGGAAATTCTAAAACTCGAATTTATTATGCTTTATCATAATTATTATTATAATTTATCATTAGCTTTAAGACGACACCGTGATCATGTCTGTTCATTCTGTTAGCAATGACACAGTTAAATGCCCCTTCACTTGTCGGTTTAGGATAAAACCAATATTTTCCGCACCTAACGTGGCGTTCGACGCATGCGCACAACAATGTGAAAGACCTCTATTACACCATTAAATAGTACAATTTCGATCCATCCCAAACGATGGTATGCATATGGCGGTGAACATGGAACCTTCAATGAGGTATTTTCAGATTAATACCATTCCATGTTCAGCGGCGTATGGTCCCTAGATAAAAAAATGTGTTTGCCCTAAACGAGAAAACAATGGGCGGAACTAAACAGAATAGAATTTTGACAGGGGATCTTAGAATATAAATTCTGCATATCACAGACTACGCCAAAGGCAAAATTTAAAAAGCAGGAAGTAAATCCTTGGGGGTGATTGGACAATATCCAAATCGACATTGGCTGGGATATTGAAACCACCTATCTATAAACTGGCCGACATATTAAAACAAAAGGAATTTTAGAAGTACTATAAAGATAGTACATAAGTATCGTGCTCAACGACCTTCAAAGGACGTAAGAAGATATACATTTACAGCCTCGTGATCTTTTTGGATGTTTTCCTCTTAGTTGTAAACAAAATCACGATTTATTTAGAGTAGCATGCCTAACATGGAACGCAATTTACATGAGATAAAAAAAAGTTATAATAAATAAATAAATAAATAAATTGGATGGAGGGAGGGAGGGAGGGAGGGAGGGAGGGAGGGAGGGAGGGAGGGAGGGAGGGAGGGAGGGAGGGAGGGAGGGAGGGAGGGAGGGAGGGAGGGAGGGAGGGAGGGAGGGAGGGAGGGAGGGAGGGAGGGAGGGAGGGAGGGAGGGAGGGAGGGAGGGAGGGAGGGAGGGAGGGAGGGAGGGAGGGAGGGAGGGAGGGAGGGAGGGAGGGACGGACGGACGGACGGACGGACGGACGGACGGACGGACGGACGGATGGATGCATGCATGCATGCATGCATGCATGGATGCATGCATGCATGGATGCATGGATGGATGCATGCATGGATGCATGGATGGATGGATGGATGCATGGATGGATGGATGGATGCATGGATGCATGGATGGATGCATGGATGGATGCATGGATGGAGGGATGGAGGGATGGATGGAGATATGGATGGATGGAGGGAGGGAGGGAGGGGCTGGCGGGCGGGCGGGCGGGCGGGCGGGCGGGCGGGCGGGCGGACGGACGGACGGACGGGCGGGCGGGCGTTATCATGTTGGCATGGTTTTTTGAAAATTGCTCGTGGTGTTTTGACTTCAGTGTATTTTTCAGTTTCAATTACCTCCCTTGATGCTAATGTCAAACTAAGCGGAATGCCAATCATTCTGTGTGGTAGTGTATAGGCATGCTTGAACTATCCAGTTTTTGAGGATCAAATTGTATGTACTCTATAGTCTGGCTCTTGCGTGGTTGGTAAGGAGGTACCGCCGTATTATATGGCTTTGGAGTTAGGCCAGAGAAAATAAATTATTAGATTCTCATCCGGATTTTGGGAAAAAAGGGGCGGGTGGGCACTTTTTAATTTTTATTTTTATTTACGAGATACCTGAAGAAGGTATTTCGGGATGGTCTAAAAACCCGTTCTGTCCGGAACAGAATATGTTTCGCTTTTTTACCAATAACTTTTCTTGGGGCGGGAGGTTTTAGACGGGGGCGGGCGGCGATGAGAATCTTAAATATTTTATTCTATTGCCTTATCTACATTTATTTATTTTCTATTCATCAATTATTAGATCTTTGTTAGTGTCGGTGCATCCATGAGCAGGATTCAGTAAATGAAGCCATTTGTAGAATTTGCTTAGTGGTTATGTATTTCAAGGTATTGATGTCGCTTATTTGTTGTTAATATTGTTTCATCTGTTTCTAGCGCCTATGAACTACCACCGCTTCGTGACAGTCTATCCAAACGACGAACACTCAGTTCTGGTCACCTGGCAAGGTATTGCTACAAGCACATGGGCAGAAGAAACTCTACAGGGATATATAGTATGTGTTGTTAAAGTTATATCGTACAAAACATTACCAGACCTTTAAAACTGTCATAGATATGTTTTAAATATGGTTGTTTTATCCAGTCAGACAACATAAATGTTAGCTTTGGCATAGCCTCTGCCATACTTCATTCTCGTTTCAACTCTTTTTAACAATGTATAAATAAGGTTCAGATTTGTATTTATGATATAAAATACTTTTTTCAATTAATTAATTTAAGCGTTATGTTTCAAAACACAGAGGAAAAAAAACGATGCAGTCCATTTATTAGATTTGTTAGGAGGATCGAACGATCCGTGTTTCCTTTTTTCAAGCCTCATTCAATGTTATCCAATTTTTGTGTTATCATACATTGTGTAATATAACAATTTAAATTAAGTATAAATTCCATAAATACTCAAACAAGGTATATAAAACAACACAAATTTGAGCATTTTCATTCATTCATTCATTCTTTCCTTTGTTTATTCATTCATTCATTCATTCATTCATTTATTCGTTCGTTCATTCGTTCATTCGTTCGTTCGTTCGTTCATTCGGAGTATTTATCTTTTTTTTTTTGTTTTGTTTGTACAAGATACATGTTAACATCTACAGCGGTATCTTGTATCCAGTTGCTTCCGCGTTGGTTAAAAAACCCCTTTGTGCGAGGTCATTGATATTCGAGCCGTAAAAATGTAACTTGGATGTATCTGCTCAGAAGTCTTTGACCAGACTAACACGACATCATAATAGGATATTTCAAATGCTGGGATGAATATGTTATGCCTATTATTTACAGTGTCAAACAACAAAACTTATCGGTACTTCTAACATTTAATATATCTGTTTCAAATATATATAACCAGTTTAATATCTTGTAAACATAGTCTTTTTTTTATTTTGTAGCTGGAAGTGTACCATTTGACCCAACAACTACTAGATTTTGCTTCGATCATGAACAGTGTTCCATGGCAGCTCCATTGCAAATCTCAGTTTTACTTATATGCCTGATTCAGTTCCTAGTTTATATTTTGTATTAAACTGTGTTTTATACTCAAGACTTGTAGAAATGACAGATCAAAATAGACATTTTATTTGAGAGCATAGCTCAATTTAAGACGAACACGTGTGCATTAAAGAAACGTTTAGATTGCGCTGGACAAAACAACAGAGCAACATTTTTAATAAATTCTTTTAACAATCCATTGCTTGAACACACATTTATGAAATTATGAGAAAATATCAGGCAATATTTGAATAACCGTGTTATTTCTTATTTTATGAAAACTATTGGACAAATAAGTCATTAATGAAAAATAAGACTATTGCCATATGCATGTGCATGTTCAAAATGTGTTGCATTATATTTTAAAACATTGAAGTAGATACAAAATGAGAGTTCTGGGCCACCCTGAGGGCATTTTTAACACTAGCACAGCAAAAATTGGACAATAGGACATCAAAAACTGGACAATAGAACAGCTCGCGGAGTGACAATAGGGGGGGGGGGGGGGGGGATTAACACAGCATTTTTATATTTACCGCGGGTGAACAATACTTTAAATGGAATCATTTAAAATAATTTTAAATTAAATAAAACTCATTTGAAAATGAATTATTATTATTATTATTATTATTATTATTATTATTATTATTATTATTATTATTATTATTATTATTATTATTATTATTATTATTGTTATATTTTAGCTGATAAATGCGATTATTTTAGCAGATAAATGCGATAAAAGGATTCACTTTTATTAACAACAAAAACGCATCGAAGTGAGCTTTGAAAATACTCATGTAAGTGAGCTTTATTCACTCTTCTATCCTTTTAATTTATGAAATGGAATCTCTTGTATATCGATTTAATCCAGTTCATCTATTGTGGTATTTTGCAGAAATTTATTAACTGAATCCTGAACTGTGCGTAGACCCAGAGCAAACGGCGCGGATCTACAGATCATAGCATTTAAACGGGGTGCAACTCGACGTTTTAAATCAGAAAACGACTCGTTTTAAATATGATCATTTAAATTAAATAATTTAAAAACGGGCTTCACTTCTCGAACGAATGCTGTAAGAAAGCATGGCATACCAAACTGAAAGCTCGGAAGTTGCCGAAAGCAAAAAAGAAGTGTATGATGGAATTTGCCTTGCACTTTAGTTACGCACAGGCTGTGATAGAGAATGCAAATAGTATCGCAACGCGTCGCTGCTATGGTTGCGAAATAGACCACCCATCTCAGCGAGAACATTCTTGCATTATGCTGAGCGCAGAAGAACGACTCGATTATTACGGTCACGAAGCCTTAGAATCCTTAGATGAGGAAGAGCTGCTGACACAGTGGAAAGCGTCGATTCAATCTGTGTACAAAGACACTGTGAATAAACTTATGCAGTCATTTTTGAACAAGGACTGGCGTGAAACTATGATGAAAACTGACTCTTGGAAACATAACATAATTTGGACGGCACGTCGTTTGATAAAACTGGAACACAGATTTTGTTGAAATATTATTAATTTGTCTCATTTGTATGCAATAAAATGTGTGTAATAAGCAAGTTCTTTATTAATCTGTGCAATGTTTAATACATTAAATCTTGAAATCAAACACTTGTTGTTTTAAATTTTTACCCTTATTACAAAAATAACAACATTAATTATTTTATTTTCTTTATTGAAAACATATTTAACAGAGAAACAAATAGGCAATCATGTGTACAAATTTGCATTAGGATTGCATTCTGAGCACAAATGTGCAACATGGTCTCTGCGTTTATAGCATTGAATATTAAAAGACAGTTCCGGCACAATATTTCGTATGATTGTCACATTTGTTTGAAGTTGATTAAATTGTTGAAATGTCAGCACACGTCCTTTCTTCGTTGGAACCACGCATGTTGCATCTTCTGGTAACCAATATTTTCGGATGTTGACGACAGGATAACCCTGATGTATCGACACATACCAATTTCCTCCCAAGTGAACACATAGTGAAGCTTGTTTATGATCATATTTATCAATGACCTCAGCAATCGACGAAAACTGCTCCACAAACTCCGCAAATCTTGTCAAAGGGAACGCGACGCCTTTCTTGGTTGGATAAGGCTTCCCATCTTCAAAATGTAGCTCTCTTATATGAATGTATTTTTCACCATCCCATACGCTATCATATACGTAAAGGTCCTTTCCAATCTGCAGCATAAGTCGCGGGTTAAAGTGTTTCTTTTCTGCACTTTTTCTCTCGCCGGCATTTGACGTCGTCTTTTGAATGTGTTCGGTCGCCATTATGTTTAATTCGGCAATGTTGAAGGATTAAAAAGAAACTTTGTACTGAAACGTATTTATTTGAACAAAGGTTATATAGGGCAAGTCCAGACATGTCGTCGCGACTGGTGAGCGTTTGCTTTGTTTGAAAACAAAATGACACACTCGTGATGCAATCTCTTTGTAAGCAATATAAACATAAGTTCGTTTAATCCATTGTTTTGTTTATGTTGTCATGGAAACTCATTTTATTCCGAAATTTGATTGGACTACACCAATCGTCTTTCTATGTCGTCATTGTTCGTCAGTCTCGCCATATTTTTGTATTTTACACCAGGATTTGGAAGAACATATCCTAAACAGCTACTCAAAAGTATCAACCACAACTCTTGATGCGGACTGCTTAGACTTAGATTGATGACTGACGTTAAGATCACGATATAGATCGCAACAATCTGCGCCCAGAACGTCACCAGATTTTTCGCCACTTTTTGCGCGCAAAAACATTGCTGTTCATTCGCCGCTGTATTCAAACTGTGAGAAGACATACTGCAATGGCTCAAGCAATGCTAGATATAGACAAGACGCTTCCACGACCTTCTTATCAAGTAGGTGAAGTTAAATTCAAGGGAAAATGTAAAGTGGTAATGACTTTAAAGGATGATTATTCTGTGTTGGTAGTAAGACGTCGGGATAAGCTATCGATATGTTTAAGTAAAGGTAGACGAAACCTATCATTATCTGAAGACTTTCTCCAAGAGCTCTGCGAACTGAAGGAATCTATTTTTCTCTGTTGTTCGGTGTTAAAATCCCAACATGGCAAATGAAATGTTTAAAACGTGCTTTAGTTCACCACAATACTGCATGTATGAAGATCGTTTGGAGACATTCAAGTGTTGGCCGAATCAAATCACGCCGTCAAAATCTGAGCTGGCAGAGGCTGGAATGTATTATTCTGGGGTGGGAGATATTGTGAAATGTTTTTGTTGTAATGTTCGCTTATGCCAGTGGCTTAGCACGGACAATGCATGATCCGAGCACATGAAGTGGTCACCACAGTGTTTATATTTAAGAATGGTTGGGAGGAGCCAATTTCCTCATCCACAGGACAATGGGGCTTTAAATAAACGGACTAATATTGGATCCGTGTCATTTAGCGGTGGCCTTCCTTGGAACGGCAACAAACACGCGCTCGGAACATGGAGACCTACTTAAGTAAACTGTTTTATTATCCCAAGAGAACAGGCTCATTTAGTGGACCCGAAAATTTGTATCATATTGTACGGCAAGAAGGAAAATACAAAATTGGATTGCACAAAATAAAAAGATGGTTACAGAAACAAGACGCTTACAGCTTACAGCGACCGGCAAAACATAAATTTAAAAGAAACAGAGTGATAGTGGGTGGATTGAATGATATGTGGGATGTTGATCTAGCATCGGTAGAAAATTTAAAAAAGAACAATGACAATGTTATTCATCTTTTAGTGGCCATTGATGTATTTTCAAGATATGCCTATGTGCAGCCGCTGTTAGATAAAAGGGCAGTCAGTGTTATGGGTGCTTTAAAAACTAGTTTTGCAAACGGAGTTCGTCCGAGGACTATACGATCCGATCCTGGCTCAGAATTTCGCAATCAATACGTGAAAAAGTTTTTGAAAACAAACAATGTCTACTATTTCAGCACAAAGAATTCCACAAAGGCAAACTATGCCGAACGATTTATAAGAACTTTGCGAAATATGATGTTTATATATTTCCGAAGCAAAAAGACATACCGATACATCGATGTACTACAAGATTTAGTATCCAATTACAATCACTCTCCTCATTCATCGCTGGGAAACATGGCGCCTGCCGATGTTGATGCAACAAATGAGTCTCGATTATGGGAACAACTGTACGTCGACACCGTGAAAATGGGACAGCAGAAACCTAAGATTGTCCAATCGAACCAAAACCGACCTAAATTCAGATTTAAATTGGGTGCTCTTGTGCGAATTTCGCATTTGAAGACCGTCTTCAGGAAAGATTACCAACAAAAATGGACATCTGAAATTTTTAAAGTAGCATCGAGACGCTATAAGCAAAACTTACCGGTGTACTACCTGGTTGATTTTCACAATGAGCCGATAGAAGGATCTTTTTACAGCAGCGAACTTCAGAGAGTCGAAAAAGATCAAAACAGCCTATGGGAAATTGACCAGCTCATCAGAAAAAGGCGACACAAGGGAAAAACGCAGTGGCTCGTATCCTTTATTGGCTGGCCAGCCAAGCTCAACGAATGGATTAATGAAGATGACATAAAACCAGCAGATGAGCAAACATGAGTCGGTACTGTGTGTTAAAAAGCACGGATAACAAAGACATATTTTTAGATAACCAATCATATTCGTTTTAAGTTCAGATCGCGTCTCCTTTAAATCAAAGTGGTCGATGGAAAATGGCGCTGCTGGAGTTCTGTTGCGATAACGATTTAAAAGATGAACAATTATACGTTTATTCTAGTATCTGTGCAGGAACTGTTGTTGGAGGAAATACAACCTCGCTTTTGCGTTGGATTCCATCTTTCTCAGACAAACCAGTTCAGTTTTTTAGACTTTTTTACATTCCGATAGTTATCAGAAACGTGAACACTATACAGTTTGATATAAGAGATAAAGACAATCGACCGGCTACATTTTTAAAGGGTCCCGCGACTTTGTCAGTTTTATTTCAAGAGCAATGAGTAGGAAAATGCTTTATGCACCCGACGTGAAAAAGAGGGAAAAATTTTACGACGACATGGTCAGTGGAAAATTGGATAGCCGACCAATCTCCTACAACACGCATGCCCGGGGCGGGGAATATCTCATACCGATAGAAAACCGAACAAGCAGTCACGTGGTTCAAGATGACGACGTGAAAATAAAAATGGTCTCTCCGGCACAAATGGCACTAGAACAAGTTAAATCAGAAGTTAAACGTGATGCGATACAAAAAGGAAATAAAAGAAAGAAAACTCACCCGAAGAAACAAAGTGTTAAGAAACGTCACAGCGACAACATCGACGTGTTCAGCAAACAGTAATAATGTCTTATAGCAGCGACGAAACATTTACCGAGGGACAGCTAGAAGAACTGTCATTGTTTACTTTGCCACCAGTTCAAACAGGAGTTGAAAGAGTATATTGCGTTGAAAACAGACCTATAAGCCAACTGACGAGTCAAGATGCTGCCATTGAATTCAACATCACGGGCAATGGAACGGATTACTTAGACCTGCGACGTAGTAAACTTTATGTTAAGCTTAAAATTGTGAACGCCGACGGATCTCCTTTAGAACACGATGTAGATGTAGGGGTGTCAAACAACTTACTGCACACCCTGTGGAGTCAAATTGATGTGTCCCTAGATGGAAAATTAATAACATCTTCAGACAACAAATACCCATACAAGGCATTGTTTAACGTATTCATGAAGTACGGGGCAGATGCACAGAACTACCAGCTTCAGTCTCACTGCTTTTACTAAGACACGGCTGGATTTTTAGAATCTATGGACTTTAATGGCGGGAACTAAGGATTTAATAAAAGATCGCGTCAGTTTGCCGAAAGCAAGTCGGTGGAACTAGAAGGATTTCTGCACGAAGATGTGTTTGCAAATAATAACAGATTTATATTAAACGGAGTGGATGTCAACATAAAACTTTACAGAAACCGGGTTCCATTTTGTTTATTGCACGCCGACTCTTCTAAACAATTCCAAATCATACTGGAAGACGTTATTTTCAAAGCATGCAAAGTTAAGATAAACAGGGCCGTGCTTCTCGGTCATTCAAAAGCGCTTCAAAAGGTAACGGCGAAATATCCCTTGATCAGATCCGAAGTGAAATCTACATCGATACCAGCCGGTCAGATATCATTTGTTTGGGAAGACATGTTTCTAGGCAAGTGCCCTAGACGCATGATAATTGGGTTCGTGAATGCCGCTGCGTGTGTCGGAACATTAGACAGGAATCCGTTTAATTTTAAGTATTACAATCTGAATAAAATTGACGTAACGCTTAACGGTGAGAACGTGCACGGACAGCCGCTTAAATTGCAAACTGGAGACGGCGTTCTATCTCTCTCCACCCTGTATGATGTCAGCGGGAAATGGCAGAAAGACGACGCCATACCATTCGCGATAGGTGACATTCAAAAAGGATATGCTCTGTACGCATTTAGTTTGCAACCATATGCCAGTGCACCATTCAGATCTCTGGAAAAGGCGGGGCATGTTCAACTTCAAGCTTATTTCGGACAACCTTTAACAGAGTCGGTCACGGTCATTGCGTTCTGCGAATACGATTCGTGTTTTGAAATCAACGAAGCGAGAGACATAATTCAAAGCAACTGCGCTTAATATGGAGCAACAGTGGTGGACTTCGAAGGCATTGTTGTCTTTTAAAACACCGACAACGATTGTTGTCTGTGGACCAAGTCAGTCGGGCAAGAGCACATTATTCATCGACTTCTTAGCGAAGCACCGGGTATGTTTGACCAGACAACAAAACAGATATTATACTGTTACCAAGAATGGCAACCTATCTATACAAATTTGGAACAAAGCATTGACAATTTGACCATGCACAAAGGGATGCCGAGCAAGGAAAGTTTGGAAACATTGGCTAGAAGTAACAACGAACATTCTGTTATTGTGCTGGATGACATGCAAATGTCAGTCATGAATTCCGAAGACATGCAATATCTAGTAACTGTACTGGTGCATCACTATAACATGACTGCGATTATATTGCTTCAAAACTTGTTTCCGCGCGGTAAAGTTGCCAGGGACATTTCATTAAAGGCTCATTATGTTGTGTTAATGGCAAATAAAAGATCGGTGTCACAGGTGAAAACATTTGCTCATCAGATTCAAGAAAATGCATCATCTATCATGTCGGCATTTCACAAAGCGACGAGTTTATCCTATGGCTACCAGCTCGTGGATTTAAATCCACATACGGACAAAAAATATCAATTGAGAACAAAGATTTTCATTGGTGAAGATACGATCGTGTATAAATAATAGACGACGCGAAATGTTGGCGGGAATCAAGGAAATAAAGACGCATACGGCTCTGTTAAAGTTCATTATTGCTTCATACAAGTTGCAGAGAAAAGCTGTATTGAAAACGTTAGACGATTCGCAACTGCGAAGTATTTGCGCAATTATCTTCAACTTTCTAGATGGAAAATTTTAAGTGCTGACAGAGCAAATGAACTTATTGGTTCGCTACAAAAACGCCATCAGACAAATTGCGGAAAAGAAAAGTAAAAGGGGACAGAAACTTCGTCAAATACAACAAATATCGGAAGTGCTTCCTCATATCTTGAAGGCGGCTTTAAAGTCTCTATCATGAGTACAGACGAACTAGTGTTGGTGCCCAAGGATAAGTTGAAATTCTATCGCGGCAACCCAGTCATGATTTCAAAGAACCTGTAACCGTTTCAAGTGTTGGCCTACAGACTGAACCACAGACAGTGCCCGATGAGCAACCGGAAGTTGAAACACATATTTCAAAATGGCTGCCGATTCAAAGAAAAACTATAATTCCCAGTACTAGACCTAAGAAAAAACTAAAGTGAAAACAATACTGACAATTTCTTGTGTAATTTAATCATTGTTTATTTGTTTTTCAATGTATTTACGAAACCCGTTGTAAATGTGGAAACAATACTGACATTTTCTTGTGTAACTGAATGATTTTTTATTTGTTTTTCAATGTATTTATGAAACCCGTTGTAAATTTGTACATTATGCTAGTTGTAAATAAATATCAAACTGTTTGAGGGTCTTCGTGTATTTTCTTAAGAGAATAATATAAAACGACAATATAACAATTCATGATATTTTATTTAGATATATTGCACATTTAAACACTAACAGCATTATATTGTGGCGAATCTTCTTTAAAAGTTTCATTAATAAACAGCACTTTTTATTATCATCATCACACTATGTAACGCATGATTTGCCATTGCATCGCTCTAGATAGTAATTGTCACGCCTGTCACCTTGAACAATACAGAGTAATAACAATGGGTGAAAACATAAGAAATTTACAAAGTTTAACAATCATGTGCAACAATAAATGGTACAATAATAGTGTCTTTGATAAAACATAAACTAAAATTTGTACACATTATACACATTGTCATGATCTGCACACGTTTTCAAGATATAAGACACTTTCGGGGCATGATAATAAATAAATATTAAATAAATAAATAAATAAATAAATAAATAGGATTTACACATATCATAATTTGAAGGGGACCGTTTGTCAGAAGCTCATCAGTAAGAATATGCATACATTTATAATTTAAATGGTGAAATATATTTTATTAGCACTACGCCAAAGAATCGAAAATAATGTATTTTAATTTATTGCAATTTTGCAGTTTTGTTATAATTCCGTAAACACGGAGTAAAAATACATATTCACAAAATATTTTGGTTAAAATGGAAACAATAATGTACATTTTTGGTTTTAGCCCTACAAACTCACGCACAATGTGTGAGTTGTGTTCGTCCTTAAAATACCCCAGTTCTTTTTTTGACGCTATAAAGAGGATGTGTTTGAGGGTATTCCGAAAAGTCGAAAACGTCTGGAAATTTTGTGGCGAAATCCGCATACAGATCGTCTGTCTTAATAAAATAACACAAACTATCTGTATCGCTAAAACAGACCTCTACCTTGACACCGTACACTGGCTTCATAACATCGTAATGAAAATGATACATGAGCCATTTCGAAATGTCAAGAATAGACACCCCGCAATACACAGGTCTATTCAGTTTGACTTTCGTTTTCAACATATGAATGGCCGCCAAATGTTCATTGAAAATTTGGAAGGATTTGAAGGCGGGGGAGGCTATGAGCTTATTCATTTTTCGTTCTTGTGAAGTGGAGATTAGCTCCACTCTTTTGGTGCTTACGCACGTTTTCCAAAGTTTTGCCGAAAATGGCGTTATTCGCCAATTTGAAAAAGTCCTTTTCGAAAGCGTTTTTAGCGTTCTTTCTCATTTCGGTGTTAAAGTCAATGTACTGTTTGATCCAGGGTTTCTGGGCAAAGGTCAGAACTCTGTTTATGCGTAACAGCTTCATCCCCAATTTAAGGTACAGAAGCAAATTTTTTCCGTGAAGGATGTAATTTGTCTTGTCCATTAAATTGGGGATGAGTTTTGGTGTGGATTTATACACAAAAGGTTTCCCAGACTCTTTAAACTTTTCGGGAAACAACGATTGATAAAGAGTCTTCGAATAGTCGAACAGCAAGGAATCATTCACTGTCAATCTTTCGGGGCATAGGGGGTAGGAGTTGTGGGCATCATGGATTTCAGGGGGATAGGCCAGGTCGACGTCGAGGATAAAGCCTGTCTCTGTGTAATAAGCTATTCGACTTAAATCAAAGTGTTTGACCTGTTCCTCTGTTAACCATTGGAAATCGCCCACGGGCAGGGGCTCGGACATGGCGTACCCGTACAGATTGTTAGGGTCGAGGTAGACAATGAAACTGTCTTCTTTTTCGGGGTCATAGTTGGGCATGTACTTGTTATTGGCTTGACAGTGACGAAGATTGATGGAGCTTATTCCGCCTCTCATCATATCTTCGCAAAAGTTATACATGGTGGGGTCCGTGAGCAGTTCCAATTGAACTCCAGTCATTTTCAAACCAGCTTGTAACGACATGGAGGGTAAAGTGATGAAATGTAGACAGTCGAGGCCGTAATTGGTAAAGCAAATCTCTCTGAAGGCATCAAAAACATCCGCCAACAGGAGCGTATTACACTTGAGGTAGAGGTCATGATATTCCCCGAGAGTTTGCACATCAAAAGCCCGCCATATCTCCTGAGCATATTGATAGTCCTCTTCCGACACAGTTTCCTCTGTCAGAGAACTATAAAACGCTTCTCTATGAGGCAAGTTTTTCATGAGCATCTTCTCGGGGCCTGTCATGTACTCGTAACAAAAGACGCCCTTGCGTAAAAGCAAGCTCGCCTTACCCTCTTCGGTGTGTTTGACCAGGTGCTTAAACCGTGACAGCCCTCCACTGTTGCTTAAATTTGTGACCAATGTATCCAAAGAAGCGTTCATAAACTGAACCGAATCTAAGAACACGAGATTATTGACCGTGAAGGAGATGTATTTCTCCATGTTGTTGGGAATGCAAGAGATGTTCTTTTCTTCAAATTGTCCTAACTCTCGGATGATAAAGTGGGAGTCATAGTTCTTTCCATTGTGAAATATGACTGGGACCGTTTTAGATATTTTATATTGCAGATTGCAGTAGGAGTGGGCGGCACCGCGGAATCGCCCCGTTAGATGACAGTGATCACGCACGCGGTCAGCACCCAACGGCTTTTCGCATATATGGCAGTAAGTGGCACCTCGGAAATCATGTTGGGCTTGATCATCATAAATCATTTCAGCGGGTGTGCTCAGGATCTCCTCGATCACCTCGCTTTCGGTCATGAGACATTCGATGAAATGCTTTATGACATCCGGACCACTGTAAACCACAGGGGGTTTACAGTAATCTTCCTGTTCACTTACCACCATATAACACAAACCGGAAGGCACGTGCCTGTGCGTGAGGGTTGATGCAGAAGTATTCGCATCAGAGTTTTCAATTGGCTCGAGAAAACACTCGAAATCGGCAAAAATTCTAAATGGTTGTTTCAATTGATATTTAAATTGTTTGAAACACAAGATGTCGCTCTTTTCATCGGGCATTTCTATTTTTTGAGCTTCGTGTGTTTTACATAAAACAACATGTTCATTTAACAGAAACTGTGTATTAAAACGATGAAGACAGTATGGACAGTAATATGCGGCCCCATTATGGTCGGTTAAATGACTGAGAAATCGGCTTAAGTTCTTTATCCCAACATAATGAGATTTGTCACCATCCCGCAAGAGCAACAAGTCAATTTTCGTGGGATAATCAACATTTGAAATGCGTAATGGAAATATTTCACCTTCATCATATCCATACAGATTGATGGAGATGTCATTCTGCATTTCAAATTTTGATATTTGTTGAATCTGAACGGGATACGAGATCCCGGTCATATTCAACTCCCCTTCAAATTGCTCGTACTTGGAAACTCTGTACGAGTGTTGATCAAATCTTTTTAAGGCCGATAAAACTGCCCATAAAAAGTTCTTGTTATCATCGTTTTGTACATTGATTAGACAATGTTTTGAATTCAAAGCGGGAGGAGTCGGGATGTAGCTACGTCCCTGTAATGGAACGTAGCGCGCAATATTAACATCCATTTTCAAAATTTCATCCAGAATCCACCCCGACCCCTCACGCACGAAAGCTTCGAAAGACTGAAAGATTTTCTGGTGAGCTTCTGACAAATCAATTTCCGTATCATGAGGGAGAACAATTTGATTTTAAGATCTAAAATGCGGTGAAGAATAAATTCTTCTACCGTCTTTTTCTTTATAAAATTTGACCTGAACATTTAGATTGAATTTTACACCTCTTTTTATATTTAAATCATTCCTAATAATTTCAATAATTTCGTTTTAAGTGCTCGCAAAAAATATAAGTAAATCATACTTATCTACATCATTGGGAAAAATGGTGACGGTCCATTGTTAATGGCAATTTGCTCAGTTGTTCTGTGTTGCACTGCTTCTTCTGGTTGTTGTTGTTGTTCTTGTTGTTGTTGTTGTTGTTCTTGTTGTTGTTCTTGTTGTTCTTCTTGGTCATGTTGGGATGGTTGTTGTTGTTCTGGTTGTTTTTCTTGTTGTTGTTGTGCATGTTGCTGTTGTTGTTGCTGCCGATATTGTTGCAGCTGCTGATGATATTGTTGTTGGTGATGATATTGTTGTTGTTGTTGTTGTTGCAGCTGCTAATGATATTGTTGTTGTTGATGATTATGTTGCTGTTGTTGTTGTAGCTGCTGTTGCTGCTGACAATTATTTTGCGGTTCCTGCTGTTGTTGATAATGACGATTTTTACAAGATGTTTTTTGGTGTCTTTTTATGCTTGCCTTTAGAGTAAATGTTTTGCCGCATACGTCACATGTAAATTTCTCATCGCCATGAACAGATGAATAGTGCCTGTCTCGGCTCCAGGCATTAGCGAATTTCTTTCGACATGTTTGGCATTCCATTTTTAATTTCTACAAAAAAAGAAAAGAAAAGCTTAATTCTCTGTTATATCTGCAATTTTAAACGTATGTCAAGTGGGCACATTTTAACAATCTTTATCTTCGATTGTTATAAAAAAAAAATACTGTAATATCTGCAATTTCAAACTTATGTTATGCAGGCACATTTTAACAATCTTTATCTTCGATTGATATAAAAAAGAATTTAATCATTTCTGTTTGGAGTAGATGCAAATGATAAATATATAAATCAGAAATATTTAAAATAAAATACTATACATACCTTCAATATATTCGCGCACGAGTCTCTATTAATTCCAAATTTTTCTTTAACACGACGTGTTTTTCACTTTAAAGTAATTTATTGATAATAATTGTTGTTGTTTGCACACGGATGTTTTCTGTAGCAATGATCTTAAAGTTAAAAAATTAGAGCATTTAACCCAAATCAAAAATGTTGTCATGACACTTCATCCTAGTTTTTCATTCGCTAAAAATGCTGAAAGGGCGTCGCTTTTTCGATAGTTGAAGTGAAATGAGTGACAAGTACATAAAAACTTATCCTGTTTACTAATACTTGTGATACACTTTATTTGACTTAACGCCTACTTCACTGAAATTAAAGATACCGGACTGGATTAACTATTACTTAATTATTGCGTCAATCCACTTAACAAACTAGGTTTGATTATACTGGACAAGAATAATAATTACTTAATTATTGCGTCAATCCACGCGGAAAAACTTTTAGCTCTCGCATACACGTACTTGAGATACACTAAATAATACTTAATACCTACATGACAGGGATTGTGACACCGAGGATAAATGCTACTTGAAAATGAAACTTTTATAATGGAATCGCAGAAAAGATAAGCTGATTCGAATGTTTGAATGAAAAAAAATGTTTCATTGTATGTTCAAGAATTCGTATGAATTGTTTTTGCGAAAGTTGTTATTTATGTACAGGATCACACCCGACCACATTTCACTGCGAGGATTAAAGGCACAATATTGAGGCTTCTTAAATATTTGAATAACATACTGATTCTTCAAGCGTCAGTCGCAAATATTTATGATTAATACTAAACATGTTAAATATGTGAATAACGTAGTGAAAACGAATCTTCTATTTTTAAGTAAAAATATTAATAAATTCTAATTTAATAAGTTTTGCATCTGAGTTGTGAATTAAAACTTGTGCATTTAAGAAAAAATGAATATAGTTTCGGAATGATTATTAGGAATAGTTGATTATTTATTAAGAATAAGAAACAAGAATGCACTATTTGATGAAGAAAACGCATAAACTATTTTGTGATAGTAACATTTAGAATAAAATCGTTACATTTTTAAAAGGTGGTGTACATGCATCCGTTATTTAATACTGCAATAAAACGTTAAGAAGAAACCAATTCATAAATTTAACGGTGAATAAACTCACTTCAATGAGAGTTTTACTACTTACTTCGATGAGTTTTTGATGTAAATAAATTTGAATGCTATAATTGTAATATCTGCTACAATAATAATAATAAAAAGATAAGCTGATCCAGATGTTTGTGTCTGCTCTGAGTATACACACAGTTCAGGATTCAGTTAATAAACACTCCTGTGCACAATTGATTAAAAATGCGAGGCAAATTCCATCATACACCTCTTTTTGCTTTCGGCAACTTCCGAGCTTTCAGTTTGGTTTCCAAGTTTCCAAGTTTATTACATTTTTTCTCAGTATGTACATACATAAACATGAGAACATATATACATAAAACAATATTCTTATTCCGATCACGGTATGTATAATTAGTTTATTTTACAAGAGGACAACCCAAGAAATAGCGAATTTAACTTCGTTGATGACCCGCGTCAGTCGAGCGGAAAGCTCGCGCTATCTACACAACTGTCACCGGTCACCTCTGTGTGTTTCAATATACGATAAGAGTATAGAATGCAGATTACACGTGTCAGATAATGAAAATGAATAATCAGTTCGGTGAACAATTTAGAATGGCGAGAAATGGAATTTAGTACAGGTATTATTGATTTAAATGCCTAATAACAGTAAGTATTACAGTTAATTATAATCTACGTAGAGAAGAGAAAAGGACCTAAACTGTGTTTTATTTTGCTGGGTTGAACTCGAGTAGGAGGTAGACGAGTCTATGTCCTCGGGGTAAGTGCAATACCATGGTAATATATATTTAACACTAGTACATTAGCATAGCATAGCAAAATAACATAATAAATAAAAGGACGAAAAATAGGACTATGGCAAATCAATCCCACAGTTTATAAATATACATACTCTCACACATTTATATACATCATATGCATTAACAAAATACATGGAAAACAATTACTTCCATAAACAAATTTACATAATAATTTCCTACATAATGGATTTTTAACAAAGTTTTATTAAAAATATGAACTATGGTCGACCTTAACCGAAAG
This sequence comes from Corbicula japonica, assembly GCA_038501625.1. Taxonomy (NCBI): domain Eukaryota; kingdom Metazoa; phylum Mollusca; class Bivalvia; order Venerida; family Cyrenidae; genus Corbicula; species Corbicula japonica. Next base: position 94,163 of record JAZAYU010000798.1, on the reverse strand, counting down.
CGAAAATGTAAGGCCGACATTTTCTATATACACGTTCATTTTAATATCGACTTTTACATTTCAGACGAGTCCACCTTGTTATAAATAAATAAACAGTATGCCAGAACAAGGTGAACTGTCCGCAGCTGTAAAAGACTACTGTAAACAGCGGTAATAATCAGTAAAATGTTAGACTTTGTTTTATTTGTAGTTTTATCTAAATTGTTTAGTTACAATGTTTATTAATTTAGCCAAGTTGATAAGTTCTTTCCTATTCTTCGAGTTAAATAGTTGTTCGAATTTTAGCGTGTTTGGTCTTTTATAATAGTATGGCTTTATGAAGTTTTTTCTTTCATCACAAAAATGTTTACATTCTAAAATATAGTGCATTTCATCACCTAGATAGTTTCTGTCATTACAGAATGGACATACTCTGAGGTTTATTGGGATGCTGTGCCACCTGCCTACTTCTATTGGTAATTTGTGATTTCTCGTTCGAAAAGCTGTTAATAATTTACAGAAATAGTTAGGAATTAGAGAAAAATATTCGTTTAATTTGAATTCATGTTTTACCATCTTATAGGTTATACTGCTAGACGAGTTATTAATAAGATCATTCCATGTTTGAATGTATTGGTCTTTGATTTTTTGTTTAAAGGCCATATAGAACCATTTTTTGTTGAAGTAGTTTTGGTTTGTCCATACATTAGAAAATCCGTTATTTTGAATTAAAGTTTTAATATAGTTTAACCATTTCGAATTCAATATTCCTTCTCTATTCAATGAGAGTATAAGTGAATATATTTGATTTGACAATTTATTTTGTGTCACGTCAGATACTCTACACCAATATGATATCATTCGTATTTTGGCTTCTTCCTGTAAAGGAAGAATACCAAGTTCTCCATAGATCATATGTGAAGGGGTTGATTGTTTCAAATAAAAAATATTTTTGAAGAATTTAAGCTGAATTTTCTCTAGCATTTTTAGATCTCCAAATCCCCACAATTCACTACCATAAAGTAAAATGGGTTTGATAGTTTTAATAAAAAGTTCAACTTGAAGGTCATACGGTAGGTCAAGCGATCGGATTTTTTTCAATAACATGAACATTGCTTTGTTTGCTTGGAGTGAAATGTGTCTTTTTGCGTTCAGATAATTACCAGTTCTGGATAGATAAATACCTAGATATTTGTATTCATTTACAATTTCTAATTCTTCATCTTTAAATTTAAATGTATAGTTGTAGTTTCGTACACGAGTACCGAATATAACAATTTTTGTTTTACTTGTATTGACAGTAAGTTTCCATTTTCTGCAATATTCTTCAAAATAATTTAAGTTTGTCTGTAGATCGCTAGCTGTATTGCCTAGTAGAACGGTATCATCAGCGTATAATAACACAAAAAGTTTTAGATACAATCTAAGATCGTCTTGAGTTGTATTAAATACAATACCATTTGCATCTTTGTTACAGAAGTGGGATTCGAGGTCATTTAAATATATAGAGAAGAGAATGGGAGAAAGATTCTCGCCTTGACGGACACCGATTAGACTTGGGAAAAAGCTGGTACAACCTTGATTTGTTTTAACACATGACTTTATATTTTCATACATATTCTTAATAACTTTAAAACACTTGCCATTGATATTATTTTGAAGTAGTTTATACCACATTCCTTGTCTCCACACAGTATCAAAAGCCTGTTTAAAATCGATAAATGCGCAGTACAGTTTTTTCTTTTGAACTTTTAATAAATCAAAAAGACATTGTAATATGAATATGTTATCAATAGTTGAATGATTTTTTCGGAAGCCTGCTTGGCAGTTGTTTATAATATTAAACGCTTCGCAATATTTATTTAACCTATTATTAATAATTGCAGTAAAAAGTTTCCCCAGGCAACTTAAGAGGGTGATCGGTCGGTAATTTTCAGGTGAGTTTATATTCCCTTTATTTTTGTAAATAGGCAGTATAATACCCTGGGTCCATTTCTCAGGGAAAATACCTGTATCCAAAATAATATTAAAAAGTTTGTTGTAGATTGGCAACATGGTGGTCAACGAAGTTTTAATATGTTCATTAAGAATATTGTCTATACCAGGACTTTTACTGTTTTTAAGGTTTTTTACGCATTTTATTATTTCGTCGTCATTGATTCGATAGTTAAGCTCTTGGTTAAGATCATCAGTATTATTTGTAATTTGGTCAATATTTATTTCTTCGTGTGTGTCATCATTAGTTGGTTGGTCACTGTTTACCTCTCTAAAAAAATTGTAAAAATCATCGAGTTTAACTTGTGGTTGTTGTTTGTTTTTATCAATTGAATTTATTATTTTCCAAAACTCCTTTGAATTGTTTGTTTTTAAATTTCGGATTTTTCGGGCATTATTTACTTTATAAATAGTATGCGATTTATTAACTGAATCTTTGTATTCTTTGCTGATATTTTTTAAAATGGTTTTATTTTCTATAGTCTTATTTCTGTTGTATAGCTTTCTCGCGATATGATATTTATTTCTTAATTGGTGGCAATTTCTATTAAACCAAGGTTTGAAGTTATTAGTTTTTATTTTTGTTGGTTTGGATATATGTTTTTTACCAAATGTTTTTTCACAGTTCATTGAGAAGATATTTTCTATTTTGTATACACAGACATTTATTTTTTCTACTGAGATATTTTGATCTAATATTAGATCATCTAGGTCATTATTAATTTCTTGTAATATGTCATGGTTAATGTTAGAATTGAAAGAATCTTTCTTTTGATCATCCCATAGTTTATACATACATTTTTCGTTGTTATCGTCGTGTTGCTTTTGTTCTTGTTTATTCATAAGTTCGGCAGCTTGGTTTAATTCTAAACATACTGGTTTATGAACATCTGATAATAGACTACAAAATTCGTTAACTTTTAGCATTGTACAATATTGTAAGATATCAACAGATCCTATAAAATAGTCAATCGTGCTACTGTTTTTGCAAGTAAGTTGTGGATATTGTTTATCTGGATCAATTCTACCATTTAAAATAAATAAGTTATTTCTTGCACAAAAATCAAGTAGGTCTTTACCATATTCATTAATAGTTTTATCAAGTGTGTTTCTGTTTAAAGGGAAATTACATTGATCTAGTTTTTCTATCATATTTCTATTTTCATTTAACATATCATCATTACCATTAAACATAGCTAAAAACTCATCACATAGAATATAATCTTCTTTGTCACCAGTTCTGGAGTTAAAATCTCCAGCCAATAATAAATAATCACTTTGAAATCTATTTAATTCTCTTTGTAGTTCTAGGTAAGGATCAGGGACTGCATATCTTGACCTTATTGGTGGTAAATATACATTCCCAATTAAAATAGGACTTTTATTTGCATTGTTAAAACATGGTAGTTTAAGCCATAATATTTCTTTACTTTCTGATTCAATAATTTCAATGTAAGGTACAATTTGATTTGAAACAATATAGGCTAGACCTCCTGATCTGTATCTAGAACTTTCTTTTCTATTTAACATATAAACTTGGTACCCATCAATATTTACAGTGTCAATGTCATCAAGTTTAGTTTCTTGTATTGCTAAAATATCATACTGTTTAACAAATGAAATAAAATCAGGGAACAAAAGTTTTGACTTTAATCCACATACATTCAATGAACATATATTTATATTATGGAGGGTTTTATCATTTTGTGCTATGTTGCCCTCTCTTATTTCCTATGCTTCACTTTCACTATCCTCACTTTCTTCATCATTTTCACTTAAACTTGCCTCTTCATTGATACTTTGTGTTTGTGTTAAGTCAGTGTCTCTTGTGTGTAGATACTCCTCTAAGTATTCATCCATGCCATCAGTTCTCTGTTCCACTGTTGCTCTAACTGTAGTGTTTTCCTTTTGCTTTTTTGTTTTTATGTCATTGTCAAGTGGTGATTTTGCCTCTCTTTTGCTACTCTGTTTTATCCTTTCATTATTCTCAAATGGGTTGTCACTTTCTGATTCTTTAAAACTCTCCAGTGGTAAAAACCTGTTGGATGTTTCAGTTCTTGGTGTTTGTGATGATGGTATTCTATTGAGCCTACTTCTACTGTTATAGAACACTTTGCTTGTGCTGTCTTTATATGTGGTTCTAATCTGTGGTGTTCTGTGTTTTCTGTATTGTGATTCATTGTTATGTTTATTAATTTCATCTGTTTCATTGTTATATCTTACATTGTCAATAAATAATTTGTCTCTCACTAATTTTACTTCTTTGCCTTCATCCTTTGCTTTTCTCATTTCAGTGTATAGTGGCTTTCTCCTTTCTTCTATCACTTTTGGAAACTGTGCTCTAATTGCAAACTCTGTGCCTTTTAATGTGTCAGCTGCTCTTGTTTTAACATATTCTCTGTCCTTAAGGTAGACAAATTTTGCCAGTATTGGTCTGGGTTTAATTTGAATTGTTCTCTTCTTACCAAACCTGTGCACTTTTTGAAATTTAATTTTCTTATCTATACACATGGCTTCTTTTAAAAAAGTTTTCAGGACACCCTCAGTGTATTCTACAGCTTGTGGCCCACAATTCACTTCCTCAATTCCAAAGAAAAGTAGATTGTCCTCCATAGCTCTACATTGCATTTCTAAGACTGTTTCTGATTGTTCTTCTTGCCTTAGTTTCAGCTCACTGTTCGCTTTTTCTAATCTTTTAATTTCTGTTTGCAATTTGTTTACTGAGGAATCTGTTTCTTTTGTATTTTGATATATGTGATCATATATTTCATTTATTGTTTGCACACTTCTTTCACAATCAGAAACTGTTTGTGAGGTAGATTTTACAGTATTGTCTATTTGTGCCATATTTCTTTCAATTTTGCTTATTGACTGTTTTACACAATTGATATCAGGAATCTGTTTTTCAATGTTACATAGTCTTTCTTCTTGAGTTTTCATGATTGTTTCTAGTTTTTTCCAGTAGTTACCTTGCATTTCAAGTTTATTGACAAAATCTGTGTTCCAGTTTTATCAGACGACGTGCCGTCCAAATTATGTTATGTTTCCAAGAGTCAGTTTTCATCATAGTTTCACGCCAGTCCTTGTTCAAAAATGACTGCATAAGTTTATTCACAGTGTCTTTGTACACAGATTGAATCGACGCTTTCCACTGTGTCAGCAGCTCTTCCTCATCTAAGGATTCTAAGGCTTCGTGACCGTAATAATCGAGTCGTTCTTCTGCGCTCAGCATAATGCAAGAATGTTCTCGCTGAGATGGGTGGTCTATTTCGCAACCATAGCAGCGACGCGTTGCGATACTATTTGCATTCTCTATCACAGCCTGTGCGTAACTAAAGTGCAAGGCAAATTCCATCATACACTTCTTTTTGCTTTCGGCAACTTCCGAGCTTTCAGTTTGGTATGCCATGCTTTCTTACAGCATTCGTTCGAGAAGTGAAGCCCGTTTTTAAATTATTTCATTTAAATGATCATATTTAAAACGAGTCGTTTTCTGGTTTAAAACGTCGAGTTGCACCCCGTTTAAATGCTATGATCTGTAGATCCGCGCCGTCTGCTCTGGGTCTTTGCACAGTTCAGGATTCAGTTAATAAATTTCTGCAAAATACCACAATAGATGAACTGGATTAAATCGATATACAAGAGAGTCCATTTCATAAATTAAAAGGCTAGAAGAGTGAATAAAGCTCACTTACATGAGTATTTTCAAAGCTCACTTCGATGCGTTTTTGTTGTAAATAAAAGTGAATCCTTTTATCGAATTTATCTGCTAAAATAATCGCATTTATCAGCTAAAATATAATAATAATAATAATAATAATAATTCATTTTCAAATGAGTTTTATTTAATTTAAAATTATTTTAAATGATTCCATTTAAAGTATTGTTCACCCGCGGTAAATATAAAAATGCTGTGTTAATCCCCCCCCCCCCCTATTGTCAGTCCGCGAGCTGTTCTATTGTCCAGTTTTTGCTGTGCTATTGTCCAATTTTTGCTGTGCTATTATTAAAAATGCCCTCAGGGTGGCCCAGAACTCTCATTTTGTATCTACTCATTGATCTATTCCGTCTACTTCGACATCTCAGCTTTAGAATTTTTATTTTATCAAACATGTATGTTTATTAACAAATTCACCATTCTTTCTATGTGATTCATTGTTATTTTTCTATGTGTTCTTTGCAAGATCGAGCCATTTGATGAATTGTTTAACTTTTCTTATGTTTTGTTTGCTTAATTGAAGGGTATTGTCCAACAACATTGACCTGGCACTCTTGCATTTGACCCCATATTCGTTAAATTTCGTAAACGTTACGATCTACGTTGAATCGGTAGTCCGGCATCTATTCCAATACACCACACAACACCGAGGTGTAAATTGAATAAACATATCGGAATATTCGCTGATGCCCGTGTTGTCTTATTTGCTGTATGCAAAGTATTGTCCACACATTTTATTATTCCAAATGCAATTATGTTATTTTACTTACATTTTACGATGTCTTTTTATACGTTCTTCATGGAATAAAAAAGTTCGTTTAACTGTGTTATATTTATAATTGTTATATTTATCATTAACTCTTTGTGCTATTCTGAAGCTGTTGCACAATGTAATCTTAGTTGTAATATTTTGTACTATTTTTCATTAAGACCATTATCATAGGCAATTATTTTTACTTGAAACAAATGTCTTACTGATAATGCCAAAAGCAAACAATGTGAGTTTACACCTAACTATTATGTACAAATACGTTTCTTTTGCTATTAAACCCTAATAAAAGGTAAGTTAACATAATCTTATTTTTTGCAAACGGAACGCTATGGTATTATGATGTACGTGTATTTCGTTAATGATCGAACACATTAATTAATGCATATCAAAAGTCATGTGGCAGCCACATTGTTTTGAAAATTAAAGTTGTCATGGAATTAGAATTGTCCCTGCATTTCGTGTAATTAAAGCTATAATGTGACGAACATCGGGATAATAATTAAAATGTGCAAATTAATTACAAAACGGAATAGTGTGGAACATAGGTTGAAGTGTATTTCCACTGACAAAATAAACAATTTCTAGTCAAATGAGTGACAAATGACATATTTCAATATCCACTTCCGAATCAATTTTTAAGGCAGATTATATTTGCAAATGTGACACATATCTGAATAATATCATCAAAATAACTATTTGAAATCAGAAAATCGTTAAATATTTTTTGAAACCAAGTCGTCAAAACAAAAGCTTTAGGGAAAAAAACACATGAAAATATCTGGAACTTAGAAGTTCCCTTGTCATCTATTTAATGGAAACGTGTTTATTACAGCAAACTTAGCATACTAGAACTAGTTTAAACATTCAAAACAATTTGCCAATGGACGTTTTAATGCTGCAACTATAATCAATGTTCTTTTTTATCTTTTTCATTATTTCTTTTTGGTGTCTTTTTTGAAGTTGTTCGTTTTATAAACCCATGTTCTTTTCCTCACTATATTTAGGTTGCGTAAAGAGACCGAGTTCTCTCCATTTGGCAACTCCTGATATGTATATTTTACTTTTAAGAGTTTTTTTTTAAAGATCACTTTAAATGCATTCATTTTATGAACTTTAAAGTAACCAGTTATCACCAGAGTATGGCTATGATGATAGTTGTATAAAGTCGATTTGCAAGTATATTGAAAAATTAGACTTACTCCAATTTTCTAGACAATGTATAAATATGCACAGTGCCATGTTTTGTTACAAAAGTGTTGAAGTGTCAATGGAACATTTTAAAACTGATTAAAGAACTTGTTTACATAGAACCACGGGTAGGAAATGGTCAAACGGTAATAAATTGCGTACTTATAAACAGTTTAAGGAAGAATTTGTCACTGAAAATTATTAAAATACATATATACCAAGAACTCATAGGACTGCATTCAACAAATTTCGATGTGGGGTAGCCCCTATTCGTCTAGAAACTGGTCGTTTTAAAAATCTTCCAGTTGAGAATAGACTTTGTCAAATATGTAAATCATCAGTTGAAGATGAGAAACATGTTTTGCTTCACTGTAGATCATATGATCATTCAAGACAACAGCTGTTAACCAAAGCAACTGAGCTCGAACGAAACTGTTTTAATTTTAGTGAAGACGATAAACTGATCTTTATACTCTCCAACAATGATATTATGAAAATAATTGCAGAAACCTGCCATAATATTCTTCAATTTTATATAATTAAGTAAAGTAAGAGCCAAAACAAAACATGTATTGCAAGCTGATAACTTTTACTATTTCATTTCATTTATTATTTCGTCAAATTTTACCTTTGTACAATATGTTAGGATGTTATTACGCATTCGTAATCTTAAAAGTCGTACAGATAGGGTTATTAACTCCATTGAAGTTTTATATAGGTCCGCATAAACACACGACGTGTTCTTTTATTTATAAATAATGGTAATTCTTGTGGAATTTAATATGCACTTTCTCTTATATTCAACTTCAATGTGATTAACTCTGTCTGTATGGTCTCTTTTAGTCTTTTAATTGAGTATTTTAAGACATATGTTATACAGTCTCTTGTAACTCTAATTGAGTGGCATTGTACAATTTTAGTATGTATATATGATGTAAATTGTATGTACAATGATGAGACTTAAATAAAAGATTAAACTTAAATAAAAGAATAAACTCCTTAGCAAGAATAAATGAAGCCTAATTAAATGCCTTGATAATTATTACCAATATATAGTTCTTAAAAAGAACCTAACACACAAATAAAACTAGCTCATGTTGTGTACATTATGTTGGAAAAAAAGTTAAACCATAAATATGCATAAGTTTAATATTAATACAAGAAAAAGAAATTTCAAAAATTGGAACATTTTGGGGTCTATTTAACCAATTTCGAAAATGATAGTGGGGGCTTTTTGACCAAAATGGGGACATCGTGACTTGGGGGCTATTTGACTTGGGGACTATTTGACTAGACATTAAAATGATAGTTCTCATCTCTTTAGGCAACAATCATTAAAATCAAGAACTATGGATTTTTAAAATAAATTGTGATTAATCAAATTCCAGTGAATTTATATTGGTCTTATTATTCACGTCAGAAAAATATGATAACCACTGGCCCAATATTAAACGAGGTCAATATGAATTCACATGATTTATTATAATATTCTAGTATCAATAGTTGTCGTAGTCATTGTACCATGAATATATCCTGATATTTATTTCCTTGTTAGTGTGTATGTATGTGACATATGTGCCTACTTGCTCTTGTTTAAGTATGTTCTACTTATTGAGCTATATATGAAATAAACTAAACTACCATGAACACATCTGTGGCAAATAATATTGTCAATATAAGGTCCATGTTACAGAATGGTGACCAAAAAAGCACATCTCTATATTAATAATCCGTCATTTATTCCTGGATGTGGATTGGCATTGGGCAGCGAATCCACGATTTTGACCACTGGCACAGCCTGGCAAAGGCCCATTGAGTGGGTCACGAGGTGCGGCGCACACACATACAAAATGGAGCTGGTTACCTAATCAGGTTTTCGGGCTATTTATTCCCTGCCATCAAGTCAAACAGTTTCGGGTTTATCTTTTATATAGGTCAACATCGATTCAATCTGATTAAATTCATCCCTTAAAAACCACTACGCTAACATTTTTTAGATCTGAATTTAGTGAGATTCACACCGATTTGAATATCCCCGGCAATTGAACATTTATAAATAACATTTCAGCTATTATAAACTCATTTAATGTTTCAAATATACACAGTCATTGACTTAAGTGGGAACTTTGTAAAAATAAAATTAAGGAAAAATCAATAGCATTTGCAAAACAAAAGCAAGAGAAAGGCAAAATGAGTTAGATACGTTAGAAAATAGATCAAAAAATATTTATACAGTTTAAATGATAACCACATAAACATCCAAATAAAAGCTGAAATTATACAAATAGAGAAAGAAATCGAAAACATTTATTCATTTAGAGCACGCGGAGCACAGATAAGGTCACGCATTCAATTACTAGAAACTAACGAAAAAAATACAAAATTCTTTCTTAGTTTAGAAAAATCGAGACAAAGTAGAAAGGTTTTAAGTTCTGTTAAAATAAACGGAAACTCTATCACCGATTTATCCGCCATATTGAACGAAGAGGTTAAATTTTATGAAAACTTATACAAAAGTGATAACCAGCACGTAAATTGTGACGATTATTTAAATAACACGATATTACCAAATATTTTAAACAGTAAAGAAGCCAAAGTTTGCGAAGGTCCTCTTACATATGATGAATGTTTTGAAGCGCTCAAAGATATGAAATTAAGTAAAAGTCCCGGTCTTGATGGACTAACGGTTGAGTTCTATCAAAAATTTTGGGACAAATTAGGTTTTCTTGTTATTAATAGCCTTAATGAAGGATACTTAGCCGGAGAACTTTCAGCCACACAAAAACAAAGTGTATTTACTTTAATCTACAAAAAAGGTGATCCAGAAAATCTCGAAAACTGGAGACCAATATCACTTCTCAATATCGACTATAAAATAGCCGCAAGAACTCTTGCTAAACGTTTACAAAAAACATTACCAAAAATCATTAGTTTAGACCAACAGGGCTTTATACAAAACAGATTCATTGGTTATAATTTAAGACAAATTCAAGATGTAATTGACTATGCGGATATACTTAATATTGATGCAGCTATTCTATTTTTAGACTTCAAAAAGGCATTTGATACTTTATAGTGGAAATTTATGGTAGCCGTGCTGAAAAAATTTGGATTTGGAACGTCATTCATTAAATGGGTACAAACATTTTATAACAATATTACATCGTGCGTGATAAACAATGGTTGGAAATCACAATATTTTAAATTAAATCGTGGCATTAAACAAGGATGTCCCCTGTCTGCACTTTTGTTTATTATTGTTGCCGAAATAATGGCTTTAAAAATAAAAAACTGTGAAGATATTACCGGCGTACATGTACGTGTAATGGACACACATAATAACTCAGTATCAAATCTAAAGATAACACAACTTGCCGATGACACAACTTTATTTTTAAAACATGAAGATGAAATTACAATAGCTTTAAACATGTTAAAATTAATTGAAGAATTTGGTGAATATTCAGGTCTGATTTTAAACAAAAATAAAACAGAAGGTTTATGGATAGGAAGAGCGAAACAAAAAAATCACGACGTATGTAACATAAAATTCTCTATTCAAGTAAAAGCATTAGGTATTTATTTTGGAATAGAGAAAGATATTTGCGACTTAAATTGGAATGAAAAAGTACAAAAATGCCAGTACCTTATTGATAAATGGAGTGGCAGAACCCTTACTTTTTATGGAAAAATATTGGTATTAAAAACTCTCATTATGCCAAATCTAAATTACATCCTGCAAGTAATGAAAATACCGGGTAAAATTCTACAGGATCTAAATACAATGTTCTTTAAGTTTTTATGGTCCAACAAAAACGAAAAAATTAAAAGGACGAACTTAATAGGAAATAAATTACAAGGTGGCTTAGAAATAACCGATTTAGAAACATATTCAAAAGCTTTAACTTTAAAATGGATAAAAATCTAGTCGACAATCAGACACAAGCTAATTGGAAAGTAATCCCAATTTTTTTTCTTAGTCAATTTGGACAAAAATATCTTATTTTTGATATGCAACTTGATTCGTACAGGTCCTTACCAAAAACAATGTACACTATACCAGCTTTCTAAAAACATCTTATAGAAACGTACATCTCTTTTAATAAAACAAAACAAACACAAGAACCCAAGACATATTATGATATTCGTAAACAAATTATATGGGGAAATCGTAATATTAAATTAAATGGTAAATCTCTAATCTTCCACAATTTTATTAAATCAAATATTTTATATATTAATGATATAATAAACGATTCTGGGGAAATAGACCCGATAAAGATTTATGAAACTCTAGTAAACAAAACAAATTGGATCTCGCAAGTAAAAATATTCAGTCTGCGATACCAAGATCATGGAAAAATATGTTAAAAATAGAAGAATTGGTCAAAACTAACGTCAAAACTGAGATGAAAAGGAATATAGATTTTTCAAATAAATATTTTTATCAAACACTTCTTCAAAGTAAGTTTAAAAAAACCCTATGTACATACTTTTTGGGAAAGGCTATTTGGTAAAGCAATTACCTCTTTTTACCATATTTTAAACAAAGGTATATTAGATAACAAAGTAAAGGAATTTAGATTCAAAACAATTCATAGAATTATTGCGACTAATGAAAATTTGTTCAGATGGAAACTTTCGCACTCTCCTTTATGTAACTATTGCAGACAATATGAAGACTACAATCACTTTTTTATAGAGTGTACAAGAATTAAAACCTTTTGGCAGATAGTTTCTTCCATTTTTAAAAAATGTGGATTTTCAGTCAGAATGAATTGCTTAGAGCGTATTGTTATTGGGTATAAAATATCGATGAAAGAATATCAACAAGTAAATATTCTGTTAAGCCAAATAGGTTCGTGTATTTATAGATCATACTATTTAAGTGAGAGGAGAACTGAACATTATAATGTTGAAAAACTGTTATACGGAGATTTATATATTTTATGTAAATACTACGAAAGAAAAAATGAAAAATGTATATTGATATCAAAATTCTTGAAGCATCTCCAATTAACAATATGAGATTTGTTACGGTCATATACAACACATACTTAATGTTAGCTATATATTAATATGTCACCTTACTCTGTTCTTACTTTGCTTAGCAATTGTTTATATATAAATGTTGTTGCTGTTTTGATTGTAAAATATGAAAAAAATAAACGGATTATCGTAAGATAGTCGAATAAAAACATTTTGGGCTTAAAACAACTATATTAAAATAATGTGTCGTCACCGGTCTCAAAATATCGACCTGACAAGTGTCTTTCGATGCATTTATCACCCCCCATTTACGGTAAAAAAAGACTCCGACATAAAGAAGTCCGCGTAGGGATGGCGATTTTGTCAATACAACAAATTTTACCTTTTTCAACTGATTAAAAGTGGTCAATAAGACCGGTTTATACACATTCTATGTTAAGCATTGTAATATTTATGTTGTTCTTGAAGCGGACAGCTAGATTCATGGCGAACGGTTGAGCGACGTTTCCTTAAAGTTTAACGTATTTCGGATAAGCGATTTCCAATGCAATTTCGGATACACGTTTTCTACAAACAGTGATACCAAGAAAGAGCAATAATACACCATAAAGGTTTTTAATGATGATGCACAGTTTTTTTTAGCAAGTGCATGTCCAGCCCAGAGCTGACTTTGCATCAGATATGGGGTAAATGTGAAGATTTGGGTTGAAAATATATTTTACATGTATATCAGAACATTTTAAATATTTTGCTCTATACATTTATATCAGTAACATTTTCAGGAATATTTAAGTGTTTGAAAAATTGGTGGAAAATATCTTGCCTAGCCCCGGGTTAAGAGCAACTCAATATTTACACCAGTAAACAGTACAATTTTGATCCATCTCAAACGAAGGAACACAATTAAACTTCTTGGTATTTATAATTATGTTTTTTCTCTTGCTATCTATAAGATATGTCATAAACATGTACTTATAACCAATTTAATCTTTAGAACAAATTGGCACTTTTAATGTTAATATATATTTTCATATCAATAAATCAGTTATTATAGTGAACATAATTCAATTAATGCCCACATATGTTATGCATTAACAGCAAATTGGCATAGGTAATGCATTAAAATAACAATAAAATAATGCTAGGTCTGTTGCAATAATCATTACCTTGAATTGATGAAAACAACTAAATCATTATTTGCATATAATCAGTCAGATAAAAAGTGTAATTTCTTGTTGTATAAATAGTATAGAATTTAACACTTTGCACACAGAGATTTATTTCCATAAAAATGCGTGTTATGCAACTTTTGGCTATTAATCACTCTCTGCACCATGCTAACCTGCTCTGTAACATAGCTTGTATGGTGAATGCTATAATTGCACTAATTCACATTGGCCATTAGCTAGGCTCCCTCAGTGCTAGAGGACCTAGGGGTTCAGGTTAGACTATCAAGAAAAATGTTCACCATTTGATTCCATTATGAATATCTTCAAGATTCTTGTGGACAATTTGTATGTGTCCAATTGTAAACATTACAAAATCACTGTGGGGAATCACATGATCAAAATAATCTCTAATCTATAGGGAAATTTTGAAGTTTTTGAAGTTTTCATTTATGAGTTGCACAGATTGAATTTAAAAATGTACTATCAAATGACCATAGACTATATGTTTTATACTACAACTGCTAACAAGTGTTGTTTTTTTTAGAATTTTGCCAGATTACCTCTGCAGTGACATGTTTTATAGTGCTTGGGTGTTCTGAATTATGAGGAAGAGGTCATGAGCGAAATATTGTCAGTATAATTATACTTTCCAGTAGGCATATGATAGGCTACATAATAAATCTTCACACAAACCATGGACAAAATATACTTCATTTGTCATTGTTTTACATTTGTTTAGAGATTATTTTGATCATGTGATTCCCCACAGTGAAAATTACAGATTTTACAAAATATAAATATTTTACTCAGAAGCTGCTAAGAGGCATTGTACATGTTTCTTTTGATATTATTTTTATATTGAAAAACCCTTGTAACCAGGGTTTATTGATTGACCATGATCTGTGTTTTACACACTGAAAGCCTAAAACAATATTCACCAACAACATTGTCGGTAAAATATGCGTGTTTATGTTACAGTTTAGTAACCTCTTGATAAAAAGACCCTACTGTAACATGATAGAAACTGTTACTTAGCATTTAATCATTAAAAGATTACCTTTTTACCTTTCAATCACCCGGATAACCACATTTATCAAGAATAAGACTATGGAATACCAAAAACAGGAGTAATAATTCACTACACTATATATTCTTCATGATTAGACATGTGTGAGAAATTGTTCTATTAGATTACTGTTGTGGTTTCTTGTTTTATGACACAGCCTGCATGAAATATCGTTGGCTTCCATAGATACATTTGCAGACTAAAATATGCTGCGATATATCTCTTTGGGTAGATTGCACATTATATCATGATTATGTAGTATTATCACTGTAATGTTGTTTGTAATTACACGATATAAAGAATATAATAAAAAAGCGGTACATCATGACTAAATATATTCATTTTAAATCAAATACAAAAATATGAACATAAATTTCATTTATTTTCTAATTCACTGCGTTTAAACGAAAATAAATTATTTATCCCATATTCAAGTAATTCATAGGTAGGAAAAGGAATAAAAACACCAAGTACAATAGGAATGGTCGTATTGCATTGCTATATACTATCGAAAAAAAAACAAAGAACGGGAAAATTCTTTTCTATATGGTTACCATTTTGAATTAGTAGTATCTCAGAATTGAATAAAACATGTAAAATTCACTATTAGTGCGAATGTTTGGTTCTTTAGATTTTAATTACGTAATTTTTTTTTAACATCGTAATTCCCATCGACTATATCATTATCATAAAACCATATCAATATATGCAAGTGCTAATTCAACTCGACAAAACCGTCATGGAAGCACACTTCTCAAACTAACGTAACGACAAGTTCATCAGAGCTTATATGGTAAGAAACATATGTTTCTGGTATGAGTAAATGAAAATTCATACATACTGGAATATTTAAAAAATATAGTATTCCTGGTTATTCAGCGCAAATGTGACAATGTTATCAATTAATTCCCGTAAAATCTACAGATTAATTCCATATAAGATGTAGAAATTATAATGTTAAAACGCTAACATTCATAACTAGCGGACATGGCGATCTTCCCATTGAGCTAATGGGCTAAAGCTCGGACTCAAATATACATCCCATTATATATGAACATTCACGTAGAAAATATACGAACCAATCAATGCCGGATTTAAATATACTTTCCACTTGCGTATCCAACCATCGTTTCAGAACAACTGACAAAACAATCTCTCCGATCCTTGGCTTATGTTGACCAACTGCATTAATACCGGACTTGCCATAGTAATGATATGTTGGGCTCGAACCAGCAATTCCGAAAAATGCAAACCACTCTCAGGACGCGGACTAGATACACCTTTTATTCGTCATCCAGAAATCATCACGAGACTCTCAATGCAAATCTGAAAATATTATCGTATAGCATCTCAATATCTATCAATTGGAATGCTGCTTGCTCTGAATTAAAATGTCTCCTTCAAACATTGCCATAACAAGTGAAAACAATCTAATTTCAAAATGAACTAATCTCTTATCTGCGATACGTAACAGAATTTCTTCCTCCTTAATTTCTTAATTTGTTTTAACACCTGCTGATAAGGCTTCTAATAATGTAATAATATTGTGACGGGTACACTATATTAATAACCAAACTGAAGAACGGAACAGCACTAATGCTTATGTACTGACTTCTTCATCTGAGAGTGATATTGTTACTGCACACACTCTACAAATTACAAAATTTAGAATCAGTATTGAGCCGAAACAAGACAAAGTACCTACTATGAATTGGTTGCCTAAAATGCATAAAACACCGTACAAAGCAAGATTTATTGCTAACTCTAGTTCTTGCACTACTTCTAAATTATCCGTGCTCTTAACTTCTTGTCTTACAGCTATTAAAGAACATGTTATTAGGTATTGCGATAAGGCTTTTGAAACTTCTGGCAAAAATTTATTTTGGTCGATTAAAAATTCAAATGACGTTTTGAAAAAGCTTAAATCAAATAATTTTCAGGCGTTCTGTTTGTCTACCTATGAATTCTCAACTTTATATACCTCGCTCCCTCATAATTTAATAAGAGACAAACTAACCAGTCTCATTGAAAAAACGTTTGCTAGAGAAAATAAAACTTTCATCGCTTGTAATGAACATAGGGCATTTTTTACAGATGGTTCTTATGATAATTATACTTTATGGACTTGTCAAGACCTAATAGAGTCGCTAACTTTCTTACTGGATAATATTTATGTTAGATTTGGTACTTCTATTTATAAACAAGTAATAGGCATCCCTATGAGTACTAATTGTGCACCCCTTGTTGCTGATCTGTTTTTATACTGTTATGAAAGAGACTTTATGTTATCTCTTTCTACTGAACATCAAGATGATATTATTACAGCTTTTAACAACACCTCGAGGTAACTTGATGATTTATTAAATATAGATAATAACCATTTTCCATTACTTGTTAGTAAGATCTACCCTAAAGAACTACAACTTAATAAAGCGAACACTTCAGAAAAGCAAGCAAACTTGCTCGATCTAAATCTGTCAATTGAAAATGGTTATGTCACTACTAAAATATATGATAAAAGAGATGATTTTAATTTTAATATAATAAATTTTCCGTTTTTAGATGGCGATGTTCCCCGTGCAACATCTTACGGGGTTTATATTTCACAGCTTGTTCGCTTTTCAAGAGCTTGCAACGATATTTATGATTTCAATGAACGTAATCTTTGCATTACAGAAAAACTTTTAAAACAAGGTTATCGGTATAACAAATTAAGGAAAACATTTTGCAAGTTTTATCGTCGATACCCAGATTTAATTCATAAATACAGGTGCAGTTTAAAATCACTATTGCAACAAGGTATTTCACAGCCAGTTTTTTTATGGGGATTTAATTTATAAACTTAAGAAGATAAAGGGCAATGTTAACTTCTCCCGGTTATTCGTAAAAACCATCTGTAAATTTATAAAGAAAGGTTACCAACATGATATTTTACAGCGCTCTGCATGCCTGGTGATTAACCCATCTACAGTTGATCATTATGCTTACCTCTTTGGTTGCACGACGGTGACAGGGGTTTAAGAGTTTATGAAGGTTTATGGGGAAATCTTTTCTTAAAAGAACCTAGAAGCTCGATTTGATTGTTTTATCCCTGTCATCGTGTTTCTTGATGATTTTACTCCAGTAGCTCTGTGCCCAAGGTTATAAAACTGAGCATGGAAACCAGTCTCAAATCTCAAGCATCTGATTGGTTTCTGGTTTCTAGAGACTGGTTGACTGGTTTCTATGCTCAGTTTTATAACCTTGGGCACTGGTCTCGGTAAGATCATTGAGTACCCGCTCTTTGACTTTGCAATGCTATTAGATTCTTATGTTTTATATGTTTGTGTGCTTTTGCATGCAACATTGTTGAGCCAATTAGTGGGTTGGAGTTGTTTCACCAAGACAACTTGTATTTGTTTTGTAATATGAGAACCTGTTGGGGCAAGTGTGAGGTTGGTGCACCCTAGAACCTGGTTTAAACCTCCAGTGGCAATTTGATTTGCCACTGACCGTTCCAAGGCGGTAACCCCTCGGGTTCTCATTTTTGTTAATTGTTAGTGGTGTCTCTTTTGAAACTGATCATTTTATTAACCATGCTCTCTCCCTCTCTTCTTCTTGACTGTGTAGAGAGGCTGTTTTTTCTGAATGTGGCGATTCCTGATATGCATATTTCACCTTTTTTCCAGTAAGTTTATCAACAACTTTGCCGTTACATGCCAACTGAATAATTTACTGAGATACATATTACTTAGTCAAATCGTAAAATACTGATTTCAACTTCATGTCACATTTACCATCAATTCTAGATAAAAACTTTTAAATATACATTCCCCTTATTCTATTCCTTCGTTGCACAAGATTATAAGTATCTTACATGACCGCGAGTGGAAGACGGGGTTTTCCTAACCCGAGGGACAGCGGGGGATAGGAGGAACCGAGCTTTAGCGAGGTTCCGACTTCCCCCGCTGTCCCGAGGGTTGGGAAAACCCCGTCTTCCACTCGCGGTCATGTAAGATACTTTTTCTTGCATACCAACTTTTCTTTTTATTTTAAAAGGTAAAAAACCAATTAAAATGTCACGAAACACAATCTGTACAAAATAAAGCTTAGTTCCCCGTGGGGGACCTCTCTGCGGATGAATAAACGAATGAAATGGCCAAATTACTCATATTACGTGCTCAGTAATAGTTCCTCGTCTACAGCATATTTTTCTCTTATCATTTTTAGATAAACAGCTTTTAAATTATTTTTATTTCATTGTTTCTAAGTTTTGATAATAAAAATCCGAAAAATATATAAATCTTTTGAAATATGTCTGGATCATACGTACAGCCATGACGTAATAGACATGTAGATGTGTGAATTTAGTCCGGTAGATTTTTTAGAATTATTTCGTTTCCTAGACGTTTAAAGACTATGTCGCTCGATTCAAAATTGATCAACGTAACACAATGATTCATCATATCCCGACATTTTAATAAATCCATGACTTTCATTTTTAAATTCATAAACTTTCAAGAGATAAAAATTCATCCGCTGCAAATTTCAAACATGGCTGCACATGCAGAGCACATGGGACACATCATGGTGGTTTTAAAGGATTTTTGCTGTAACGTAAGATTTCCTGCTAACATATCAATAGTTCAAACACAGAATAACAGTTTAAATGGCTTGACAATAAATTTAAACAGTGACAGTTTGCAGATAATCGTTTAAACATTCAGTGTAATCAGCGAGTTATGTTGGACATAGGCGTATCTAGTCATCACTTTCATCGGATTACGACACGTGTCGGAGTGCCTTCGTTTGCGATTGAAAGAAATATTGTTGGCACCACCAGTTATTCTACAATTATTTAAAAATGCGACTTGACTGTAACTGACAGAGCTGGTATGGGTCTGACAGGATTTCCACGGATTGTCGATTCGCATCATGGAGGCATCAGTTGTGGTCAGCAAATTCGAGATTTCACATTGCTGAACACATGTTTATATACGATAATTATTTAATGAAGATGGATTTTTGACAAATTTTGTGTCGAGTGACGTGGATAGCTTGTGTATCGCTGATATCTGCTGCTACTTACTTCTGGAAGAGTGCCTTCCTAGCACTTCACCGCCCCAGCTTTGCTGTGCTAAGACCAACCTTTAAAGCCAGCTGCTTTATCAGGGAATACAGCTTGTTTTTTCTTCAATCAGACAACGAACAAACAGTTGATCTTTGGGTCCATTTGCAAGATAAAATAGAAAGGTCTGGGCCTGGAAGTAAGTGTTGATTTTGATTTTTGTTTAGACAAACATATACCCCTTTTTACCAAAATGTGTATTAAACTGGCCACCCCTGCCCGCCCCCCCCCCCCCCCAAAAAAAAAGGGGGGTCTACACAGGGTCTACACTACATAAACTCATCTGTTTTGTTTTGATAGATTGGAATCTTGGCAGTCTATCCGCATCGAAACTACTAGTATCAAATACCAAGTTATCTGAAAATTTGTGTCCCGACTTTATAAGCGGTGTCAGTCAGGACACGAATTTTCAGAGAACTTTGTATTTGATAGTAAATTCGGTGTGGAAGACTCATGACCGTATATCAAAACAAAACAAAAAAGATCAGAGTTCCCGAAAGTTTAAAATATGTGTCAGACATTTGGTCAGATAAGATGTGAAAATCTGTCTGACCGAAACAAATTCTGTCAGACGTAATTATGTCATGAGGCTATTTGCAAGTATAAAGAGTTCAATTGTTTGTCTGACATTTGGTCTGATAACATATGAAATCTAGTCTGACCAGCTCAAATTTTACCAGACAGGTCCTTCGGTCTGGCAACTTTCGGGATGTCTGAAAGATGAGTTTATGTAGTGTAGACCCTCTTTTTTGGTGGGGGGGGGGGTCATGGGGCGGCCAGGTTTTTTATACACATTTTGGAGAAAACGGGGTACGTCTTCCAAGGACCTGTTTTAGTCTACTGTTTGCTGGTTTTGGAAAATCATTTTTGTTCACATTTTTATAGTTATACATTATTCATTGAAAACGGAATGAATGTATGTAATCAATTAAAGCAATGAATTAAATTATAAAACTTTCACTTTCAAAATGTTACAACTTTCAAATTCTATGGTCAACAATCACAACTTTCAAATTCTATGGTCAACAATCTATAACATTATTATTACCCCACTCATCAGCTCATGAAATTACATGTTTTAATGTTATTCAGTGAAATATATTTTCAAACGTGAATTTTTAAACAGTAGCCTACTAAATTTCTAGTATAGTAGTTGTCATGGTTTGGATAGTCTACACTACAGAGTAGAATCTCTCTGTATAGTGAATTTGTTAGATACACAGGGCCTTCCCCAGAAAAAATTTAAGGCATCCTGGCATCCAACGCATGACGTGCTAATTCGTGCAAAATGTTTTCACATGGTTGATGGTGTGCATCTTACAAATGCAATGTATATTAATATATATTTAGCACAAAAACAACATAGTTTTCAAAGTTTTATTGAAATATGACAAAGCACATTTTTCACAGAACTACCACAGACATGCTATTGTATTGTACTTAATACAAAACAGTTGTTGCTTCATTTTTTTATGACCATCAGTCTAAAAAACAATTGTCTCTTGTTGCAACATATCTCACACTAGATACACAGACCTTGATTGCAGACCTGTTCTTGTCATTATGATTATGCCACAATTTAATACATGACTTGTTGAAAAGTCAACATGTTCAGTAGAATGGCCATTTATTAATATGGACAGCATTTAAAGATGTACAGTTAGTACTTTCAGTTAGTGCTTTTATAACATCAAATTACTTTAAAATCGTCTTCTTTTTTGGTTATAATTTTTTATAATAAAAAAAATGTATTACATGTACTTGCACCTTTAAAAAAGTGAAATATGCATATCGGGAAGCGCCACTCTCAGGAAACTCAGCCTCCCCATGCAGCTGTAAATTTGTCGGTGGAAAATGCAAACATTGAATTTGTATCTAAAATTTCAAAGCAAAGTAACTAATTTTAAACATGTTTTTTTCCAATTTTGGTGTTTAAATATTTCATTTTCTCAATTTAGCCTTCATATTAATTCTAGTTATATTAACCAGACTGAGTGTAGATCCAGATCAGCCAGCACATCCCTTTATTATAAAGTTGTTTCTGACCAAGAACTTTGAAGTGACCAGCAAGATCCACAACCGTGATAGCTGATCTGGATCTACACTGTTCTCATGTGCAATAAAAGTCATAATTTATATATTGAGTTAGCAAGACCAGTTTGATCCAGATCCACCTGCACTACCGTAATTATACTTATCCTGATCTTCATGTTTGTTTCAGATTAGGTTATTATTGTCAACAATGGGAACAGTGTAGAACATGCATCAACATGCTGGTAGATCTGCATCATCAGGATCTAAACTTAATAGCAACTTCAGGTCCTGTCCAGACTGCTGATGTAACCTTTCAATGATATTGGCTCGTTCTCTCCAGCATCATGCTTTCTTACACTCGACAAGAATTTCATGAGCAACTCGTATATGGATTGGTCTTCTCAGAATTTTCATCGAGAAATTGGTGGACATCTTGATGATGACCCTCAGTCTTAAAGTTAGTGTTTTGAGACCCTGACAAACTTCAAGGGAGCATGTATGGATTTTTTAAGAGCTGGGATAGAGTTTGACTTATCAACAACTTCTAGACCTTTGTCAATTTCTTTATAGTGAAATCCTACAGTTGATGTGGCCTTGGGACCTACATTTAAGGGCCTTGCTATCAATTTTGGTTTTTCAGTTAATGCATCAGAACTGAAGCAATCGAACACATCCTGTAAATCATGGTCAGAAATACCACTGTCCAGTTCGTGTACAGCAGGTCATCAGATAAACATTGGATATATACCCAGTGGGCCATAAATTTCTATAATTTTGCGGTTTTCATCCTGAAGACCAACTTGAACTTAGTCTCCAACTTTAAATGAGCAAATTGTTATTGTTACAGAAGTTGCAGAGCTCCAATGAAAACAATTCGTACTGTGTTTATTTTGTTATCTAAAAGTGCTTATTTCCCTTTTAACTTGATATTGGTCATATTTTTAAAAAGTGGCAAGTAAAACTATTTTATTGTTTATTTTTTTTATTTTTTGTAACACTTTCGCCTACCTAGCTGATAGATGTTCAGTGAACATCGGTCAACAGGTCACTCACCGGAGTTTCTAGGGTTTAAGGAATTGTATTTCCTCCTCGAGATCGACAAGTTATATCAAATTAATTGCTAAAGATTTTATTGCTTGGCAGTTTATGGAAAAGGTGATTGATTTCATCACGAGGATGGTCAGTCGCTCTTTTGTATAAAAACCGGGCTAAATTGTTAGTCCATTGCGCTGTTCTTTACTTTGCACAAGATTCCCAAGTTAGCGTCACGGGAGTGCAAGCAAGACTTACGGAATAAGTCTTACAAAACTGTATCGAGTTTTGTTTTATCTTACATACAGTGGAATAAACATTCTAGAAATTGAAAAATTACTTTGGATAATTTTAACAGCGTTTTGCTGAATTATTTTGCAACTTGCAACGTTAAAAACCACTATACGATCACGTTAATTATTCTTGGACTTTGAATTGAACATTTATACGTTTACAGCTTTTTGTTTGTGTAAGCTGTGTTTTGTAAAGAGAACTCATTACTTGGTTAAATTAATGAGCACATATTTGTCTACGATTTTGCTGTGAATTATTAAAATATTGGAACTGTAAAACGAGCTGTCGTTTGTAACTCCGAGAAGTCTAAATCAGTTAAACCAAAGAACCTTTAACCCACCGACGCATAGGGGTACATGCGTCGTTTTGGTGCCGTGACCAGGATTCTTGGAGTTCCGGAAGTTCCAATAGCAGAGTCGCAATTCACGGGCAGTAGCAGACCGCCAAAACAGTCAATCGCTTTCATTGTAGCAGACACTTTCTTCCACCAGGACCAGACGACCGCAAGACGAGGGCAACGACGGAGACGAGGATCCCATATTATTTTTATTTTCATTATTATTTAAAATAATATATTTTAAATTTTGTAATATTTAAATATTGTTATTTAAAATTGCAGGTCGCACTGTATCGGGGAGTTCTCCGGGGTCCAAAGAAAAAGCAAATTAAGTCAGCAGAGAGCAAGCAAGAAGGGGCAGCCTAAACCGGAGCCAGGTCAGAAAATTTACTTTACCTTTTGTTCTTGACCTGTTGCCAAATAATTTAGGTTAGCTTCTATTTAAGTCTGAAACAAAATGGCGACCGGGTCACAATCGCCGCCACCTTTCCAAGTTTTGACAGAAAGTTTACTTAACTTGCCAGAGACAATTTTCGCGAATACCGCATTAACGCAGTTGCCGCGATTCGCAGGCAAATCTCAAGAATTCCAAAACTGGTATTAAAATTCAAAAATGTAGGCTTTTCTTTTAAAGATAATACTGGGGAAGGGGGTTATTTTTGGATTGTAGATTTTTTATTTTAGAGATCGAAAATGTTAGTCAAGGTGCCGAATTCTTTTTTAGTAATTTTTGAAAATTCAACTGTTAGATCAGTAATTAATTTAGGCTCTAGTTTTTCCTTACTAAATAAAATATTTTCAAAAATTAAAGAGAAAACTTTACTTGTTAAAAACAATTTTTTTTTTGCTTAAAAAAAACACGACAAGTTAACGTGCTAAATTAGTTCAAGAGAAATTTAACAATCTAAGATATTTAAAAAAAATTTCTCAAAAAAAAAAAAATTTTAGGAAAATATTTTTGTAACAGCACCGTTGTAGGTATAAGTTGTTTTAAAGGAGATAAGAAGACAACCTTGTGATGTCATTAAGTAATATAAATATTCCGAAACACTGGTTGTTTAGTTTAACTACCAGCTTAAAAAAAAATGAAAAATGCAAAAAATAATATTTAAAAAAAAAATAGAAAAATGTACTAGAAAAAAAAGAAATTAAAAAGACTATTTTTGGTATTAACAGTTAATATCAATCAGCTTAAAAAAAAGAAGAAAAGTGTTAAACATATCTTGGTATGGGTGTTGTACATGAATGATAAGTTGTTTCTCTGGTACAAGGAACCGGAAATTGATGTAGGACAAGCCGTAATGGTTAAGAACCATAATCGCACAAGTAAGCTTGATAGCCACTATAAGCCTTATTTTAGGGTGATTGAAAAAATCACGCCTGTCACCTTTAGAGTTAAAAACATAGCCAACGGAGCGGAACAGACTGTTCACGCAAGAAACTTGAAGTCCGTTGACATTGAAACATGGGATATTCCGCAGGAACGCTTATTAGGAATTAGAGGCAAGCGAAAATCCACTCATGTTGTACGCGTATTGCAAATGTAAAAGAAAGAAGTTCAAGTTAACTAGATTCATTGCATTTGGCAAGAGGTCAGGGACAGAGGGGGACCCTGGCAAAGGTTTGATGGCTGGGGCTGTTGCTTCCGCTCCTGAAGGGGAGAACTTCACCGAGACGGTGGGGCCATCACAGAATAAGAAACTTATGAATTATATTGCTTTGTATCCGCAGGCCACAGATACACTGTAATTTGAATATGTTAATAACGTTTTGTTTATCTTTTCATATCACGAGAACTTGGGCAGAGACACGTGCAAGAGCGGGAGGCGATCCACTGGACATACCTGTGAACATGAACATTTCGTGACAAGGTCGAAGACCAGTGCCAGTGATCGTGTTTCATTCAAGGACAAGGACCTCTCGCCTAACAGGACTGTTTAGCACGTGTGACTCTTTGTGATATGATCATTGTGTTTTCTATATGGTGTGGGATTTTATTCAACTATAGTGTTTTGTGCAATTGTTATTTTATGCATTGTATAGCATATGTATATTCATGGTTAACTTTAGCAAAGAACTTATTGTTAAGGTATACTATGGATGTTTAACCCACTGTGTTCGCGTATTACGGTTATGTTCAAAAGTGTTAGGTCATTTAAAAATAATTCTTAAATTGAATTATTTTCTCGGGAAGGGGCGTATGTAACACTTTCGCCTACCTAGCTGATAGATGTTCAGTGAACATCGGTCAACAGGTCACTCACCGGAGTTTCTAGGGTTTAAGGAATTGTATTTCCTCCTCGAGATCGACAAGTTATATCAAATTAATTGCTAAAGATTTTATTGCTTGGCAGTTTATGGAAAAGGTGATTGATTTCATCACGAGGATGGTCAGTCGCTCTTTTGTATAAAAACCGGGCTAAATTGTTAGTCCATTGCGCTGTTCTTTACTTTGCACAAGATTCCCAAGTTAGCGTCACGGGAGTGCAAGCAAGACTTACGGAATAAGTCTTACAAAACTGTATCGAGTTTTGTTTTATCTTACATACAGTGGAATAAACATTCTAGAAATTGAAAAATTACTTTGGATAATTTTAACAGCGTTTTGCTGAATTATTTTGCAACTTGCAACGTTAAAAACCACTATACGATCACGTTAATTATTCTTGGACTTTGAATTGAACATTTATACGTTTACAGCTTTTTGTTTGTGTAAGCTGTGTTTTGTAAAGAGAACTCATTACTTGGTTAAATTAATGAGCACATATTTGTCTACGATTTTGCTGTGAATTATTAAAATATTGGAACTGTAAAACGAGCTGTCGTTTGTAACTCCGAGAAGTCTAAATCAGTTAAACCAAAGAACCTTTAACCCACCGACGCATAGGGGTACATTTTACAATACTGATTGCCAAATAAAATTGCACAGAAATAAAGATCGAAACAGTGTGTTGTATGACGTCATTGTTTATGAAAGTAGTCCCGAAAGTAGTTCCTATATGCACGTGCCCTGTATCTTTTCCCTAGGGAAAAGATAAGATTTTCCTTCCCCGGTAAAACACGCGGAAACACTTATCCGGTATGCAAGAAATACATATAATATCAAAATGAAAACTTATCGAACACTACGTGCGCTTCCTCAAGTTTCTAAAATCTGAAAAATTTACAAAATGAACACTCATCAGTGACAAAATAATTTGTCAATTGTTCCGACTATCGCCTTTATTGCCGACTCCGAGCTAAAGTTGTATCCATGCCCTAGGATATTTGAAGAAACATGAACTTTGAATTGTCCTTCTCACGAGTAATGACCTTCTTAAATACGTCCTAAACAATTTATGGATTAGAACTATTTAATATGTCGGTACAATAGCAATGCAACAACTCGAATGAATTTTAAACAAGGTTTACACCATATATAATGACACAATCCTCACAACCAATAACCTTGAAGCATACATGAGATGAATAACATAGAAACGTGGATAAATACATTTGACATTATTAAACATTATTTAAACAAACTAGCATGGTTATTGAATATGATGACCTTCTGTTACAAAAAGTATTTAAAAAAGACAGACATGAAGCAGTTCAGTTGTGACATTTTATTTTATATTTTCTACCCCCAGGGTGCATGATGCTTGCATTGCCTGGTTAATGGTTAATATGGTTGTGCATCACACCATTCACCTTGCTTATGTGTTACAAAGAGGGTGATTAATAACCAAATGGTACATATATCGAAAGAAAACAAATACAGAGATTAAAAAGCATAATTACATGGATGTGAAGAAAATCTTTGTGACAGCAGATTTTATGAGTTAAACATCCTGCTCAGCCTCCTATGAGGTGCAAGGCCCTACTTCTTTACTTTGTTATGCCTCATTCTCCATATATAGTTATAGATTTCTACTGTTTGCCAAATCCATAATAGTTGACATCCATTTCATAGCTCTTTTAAGCATAATTGAGCATATTTCAGTTTCTATTTCTCATATAATGTCAAGTTTGAATGCTTAAAAAATAAAAAAAAACACTTCAATAGAACTGTTTACAGTATGTGAGGCTATGCATGCGAGCGAAGATCTACCCGGCTTTCTGAATTTAAGACAACATCATTCCAAACTATCAGCTAATTTTAATCAAAATATGAACATAATTGAAAGTGAATTATAATTTATATTTCAGGTGATTAAAAAGAAAGCAAGGAAATTTGCTACAATTCTACAGCATCTTGGGTCCCATTAGTCCAAATAGATTTCATGCTTGTCATTTTATATTCGTCCTTTACTATCAAACATAACATGAAAATGAAAGGTCTTATTTATAGCACTAGGATCCCATGTACCTGAAATCCAACTAAAATTTTATCTGTCCGAAATGTATTCAACTTAACAACTGTTACTCAAGCCGCCATCTTGAAAGAAGTAGTGCGTTCCCATCATGCTAAGAGGTTGAACCATGGTAAATCCAATTCCCATAGACCTCAATGTTAAATTCTCAATATTCAATGTACATTTAACATGATTTCTGTCATCTTAATTTCTAGACAACCGTACATTGCCGTGAAGATCTACATTTCATCTATTCAAAAACACACAGGAAATAGGGGGTAAACTTACTTGTAAGAAAATTACTGATATCTAACCGGACAGACCCTATTTTAAACGCGGTATCGCAAATACGGTGCCAAAAATATACATCCGCTGATCCGGAACTAGTTCGCCTCTACCAAACGAGATATAGGCATGAAATTGCTTTCATTTATTTTCCTGACATGTTATTTCTGCAAACAAGCCACAAACAGACCGATTTCTAACAGTTAAGAGGCCCCCAGATGATGAGAAAAAATAGCATTTTTTTTAAAACGGACTTCATTCGTACAGCGTGATTTGGTTTAATTCAACCTATAAGAAAAACTTGAGTTTCAAAATTTAATGGTTATGATTGTGTTATGTATTTGTAATAAACTTTTGAAGTTTCAACTTGATATCTGCACTAAAACTCGATTTATAAAGGTTCAAAGTGGCCCGCCCATATATTAAAAAAACTCAAATTTTCCGATTAATTTCTGTAAAATTGCTTGTTGTTAGACATGTTTTTCAATTTTTATATTAAAATCAACTGTACGAGCCAAAATTTCTAAACCGCCACCTAATATAAGTGGAATTTTTCTAAGTCGTCTTGTAAGCTATTCTAAAGAAAATTGGGATGAAAAATAATAAACATAAGACACACACATCAGTGAAATTGTTTTACAAAAACATAATTATTTCATTTAGAAAATTAACTGCAAATCACCAAGGTGCCGAAATTCATTTTCACAAAAACATCAACATTTAAGCACACAGTATTAATAGCGAGTGTGTCCACCTTCCGCTTGAATGACGGCTAAACATCGGGTCCTCCTCGACGTCGCATAGTTATGGAGGTATCGCTGGCTAATGCTATCCCAGCAATTGATGACGTCGGCCATCAGATGGGCAAGATCAACATGAGGTCCGCGTTGACGAACTCGCCGGTCTACCTCGTCCAAGACATGCTCAATAGGATTGAGATCTGGGCTACAAGCTGGGCAATGAACGGTCCTGACGTGGTTGTCTTGCATTAATTCAAGAGTTGCCCTAGCTGTCTGCGGCCGTGCATTTTCCTGCATGTAAATCATGCCTTTGTTTTCTCGTATATGAATGGCAACAGGGCGCAGAATTTCATTTTGATATCTGGCAGCGTTAAGGTTTCCATCAATCTATTGTGCTGGTCTTCGTATGTAGAGCGAAGCCTGCTCAGATCATAACAGACCCCCAACCATACTGATCCTTCTCAACCACACATGCATCATGGAATAGCTCGCGGCGCGATGGTATACTCTGGTCGCCATCAGACCGCATCAAATGAAATCGGGACTCGTCAGTTTTTTAGCCGTCATTCAAGCGGAAGATGGATGGACACACTCGCTATTAAAACTGTGTGCTTAAATGTTGGTGTTTTTTGTGAAAATGAACTTTGGCACCTTGGTGATTTGCATTTTTTTTCTAAATGAAATAATTGCGTTTTAGTAAAACAATTTCACTGACGTGTGTGTCTTATATTAATTATTCATGACCCCAATTTTCTTTACAATAGCTTACAAGACGACTTAGAAAATATCACTTATATTAGGTGGCGGTTTAGAAATTTGGGCTAGTATATTTATAATAGAAGAAACTTGTTGAGTCTGATTTTCAACAAAAACACGTACTAATACTATCTGTTGTACAGTATCCTCCTTAACTGCCATTTGTTATCATCTGTACAACGTCGGTTTTAGCAATTCAGCCCAAGATAGAGAAATATACTACTTAAAGTTTCGTATAATGCCACTTACGATGACATGATATCCAAACAACTTCGCGACATTGTTGCAGAAAAATTCAATGAAAGAAAACACGAACATGTTTATCATCTTCATTTGTTCCTTGTTTCCAAAGAAAAGCACCATATAATACACTGAGTAGTTTGTTTAATACAATATCAATACCGTACAGGCTAAGATAACATAGAAAAACCAATTTCCCTTAAGAGGTCGCAAACATTGCAAATGGCGAAGACAGGCTAAAATTTCAAAAATGAATTTTGGGGGAAATACTTATTTTCACTGGTTCAAAGTGAAAGTGAAAGTAGGAAGTAAGTTTTCCTTGAATTTCTTGAAACCCCTAACATTATTTTGACGAATTGGCACTAAACATTGTAGACCAGCATATACTTATTTCAGGTATGAGTTGCTTTGGTATATTGTTCATGAATTTCAGAGTTCTCATGCAAATGGTTTTTCTTTTGTTTTAGTATGTGCTGGGTAATTAGAACATGAATTAGACTAAACTGAGCTTGCAAACATTTACTACATCCATAGCTAAATCCGTTTATTTACTAAAATCTAGGTGGCAATAAGTATTTACCCCAAAATTCATTTTTTTGAAATTTTAGCCTGTCTTCGCCATTTGCAATGTTTGCGATACCATAATAGACCACTTACCTACAAAATCTCATCAGTTGTGTGAACTTATTTCAAATATTGCGTTTGATGTAATACAGTATTGTACTAACGAGACAGCTGCAAAAGCTGGGTATTAGCTTATCGGCTTTTCGATGCGACAGATCCTCAAATATATGTCAAATATAGCAATATACAACATTAATATTAAACAGCATCACTCAAAAGCTATGTTACTATCCTCTTTAGAAGTATTTTCACATGACTGTATGCATTACTTATCACGCAACTCGCGATCAGTTTACATTTCATCTGTGAAGTGTTTGTAAAACAGCCTTTCTTATTTACTTTCAAAACATTTTGTTTTACTTACACTATAAATGTTTGTCAATCCCGAACATAGTAAACAGATGAACTATGGTTTATTTCGCCCTGGATTTTTGGTATATATAACGTACAAAATCGATTGTATTATTGTGAGACTTGAATTTAGTTCAATCACGAATCCCCTTCTTACTAAATAAAAAGCATGCATGTACATGATGTACGCCACAATGTTACACAGGTAAATGTACATTATTTCTTCTTTTGTGTAAGGTATATTACAACAGAACTTAAAAGGTTAAAAACATTTAATTTTAATAATATTAATATTCTTGTGAATGGCACACAGATCCTTTTATATTATGGTCTTTAAAAACGTTTAATAGGTTTTACTTAGTCTAGTGTTTGATAACAGAAAACAGAATAAAATTATTGTCAAAAATATTTTCGTTTAAATAAAATTCGTAAAAAAAATGGTAGAAGCGATTCGGATCGCTACTATATATAACTAATAAACTATAAATAGTAGCGATCCGTCAAAACGATCCGGTCATTTTACTCCAAGCGATGCTAACCCTCAAAGCGATTCAATTTCGATTCCATTCCGTTTCCAATTCGATTGCGCTTCCATTGCGCTCCTAACAGGATCGGTTTGCGATCGGCTTCCGATCCGCTTCCGATCCGATTGACAATTTCATGATTTTCACTACTGTAACCCGCATAAATATCACTGATTGTTTCCTCAATTGCTCTCCTAATGCAAATGACATAGTATACTAAACAAAATTAAAAAGTACATGTATCCACGTTTGATGCTTATATTCTCATTAAGGTGTTTTCATTAGATGGGGAACGCCTTGGTCGGTGGTAATTAGTTTATCAAATTCTTTGTTAGTTTGTAAGTTTAATTGCTTGTAAACAATTAATAGAAGATTACATTTTGAGTTGAAAGGTGGGTAATTGCAAATGGTTGGAAATTCGAGTGTTGTTTACTGAGGCCAGTTGTTTTTATTGGATGTTTTGAGATTTTGTTTAACCACATAGTATACTAAACAAAATTAAAAAGTACATGTATCCACTTTTGATGCTTATATTCTCATTAAGGTGTTTTCATTAGATGGGGAACGCCTTGGTCGGTGGTAATTAGTTTATCAAATTCTTTGTTAGTTTGTAAGTTTAATTGCTTGTAAACAAGTAATAGAAGATTACATTTTGAGTTGAAAGGTGGGTAATTGCAAATGGTTGGAAATTCGAGTGTTGTTTGAGGCTAGTTGTTTTTATTGGATGTTTTGAGATTTTGTTTAACCACACGGGCTGAAAAACTTTGTAATAATGTGAATAGAATCACTTACTTCTTCTCGAAACCTTATTAATAATAAATGTAAAGATAACTAAGTTGTGACTTCAATATTTTATTTTTTGTAATGACTATAGAAATATGCATTGTTTCACAGAAAGAATTTTGAATGTTCCTTTTCTTTTTTTTTTACAAAATTACAGGAAGGAAAGTGGATCTTTTTTATCTTTGCGTATTATATACTAGTAACCAAAGGATACAGCCCTGGGAATCACAAACGGTCATGGATAATAACTATTATTCAATCATTAAATGACGTTTATTATATAACCAGTTCTTTGGATATCTATACCTGTGCTGAAATTACAACACATTTTATGCCTGAATGTTATTGGTTACAGCAACCTGATTAAAATCATGTCCTGAAAAACGCTACGCTATCAGGATCTGACGACGAGTAACTAAAACGTGTTTTTATCACTAACCCTTTGAACCAATCAGATTGTCGCCTACAAAATCGCAAAAGTGAAAGTAGAAATAATATTTTGAACCATGGGAACTGTCAACAGCTTTCGTAAGACATAATTTACTGAAGATATATGTGTTTAAGTCGTATTGCATTCATTTCTAATGTAACGACATCTTCAGATCATTTTGCGAGCGTAATAAATCATGATTCCTTTGTTGGCAGTTTCTAAAAATAGTTATTGGGAAAACCGCTATTACTTATGTACGGTGTCTGCGTGCCGTCATCAGATCTAACATTTTGTTAGATCTGACTTTAGTGAGATTGTGGTTACAGCTAATAATATACTTGTATTTCTTTTCTCCAGTAACATGTATGAATGAAAATTTTGGGGCACGTCACACGGGTAAAAGGTACCTTCGGTCATTTTAATGATATTTTAGTTTTTACTAATTTTAGAAAGAACTTAAATGTACAAATCAATAATAACTAAGATGTGATTTTGTACACACACTCAAATTTATGACGTCATATCAAAGATTGACGTCAACTTTCCGAATGTACCTTTTCCCGTGACGCGCCCTAGTTAATTTAACTTAAAACTTGATCATAATTTCTAACATCACAAGTGACTTCGTCAAGTGAGCATTACAGTTGTTTAGGCATTAGCGGATTTGGGGGTATAACGGATAGCCCGTTTCTTTTCTTTGTCATTTTCTTTATTTATACATTAAGAATAATTAAAGTCTGTCCCACCTAACCGTGAAACACGTTTTCTGAATGTATTATGCATCGTTCGGAAAAAAGAATATCACCAATCGACGCAGATGAAAAATCCATGGGGGTGGTCTTTCCTTAGTTTTTGGATTTAAACACCTTTCAAATAGTTATTTGTAAAAGTTTCATTTTCCCCATAGACGCTAATGTTATTAAATAAACGGAATTTTTACTGGGGCGTAACCAGGAGATTATACATCGGTAAACGAGACCGCTTTCCAAATACGCATCGCTTTAAAGCCCCAGCTTTCAAATTAAGTAAGAATATAGTATTGAAAAATCATATTTGTCTATATAGACTCCAATTTATGAACTCTTAAACAGGACACAAAAGGTCCGATCGATTTCGTTCTTATAGACGGGATCTTCCATGATTTTGTTAAATTATAGTTAACTAACTTTTAAGAAGCTAAATATAGGCCTAATTGAGCTATATTTAGCACCGACGAAGAGACCACTTCATGCGCGATCTCGATTTGTGTGACGTTTCGGAAATCCTACTTTCGCTTTTAGTCGCGCGGACCAATTTTATTTTCGTAAATTATAATTTTATTACCGCGAACTAATGCTGCAAATGTGTGCCTATAGTTCCAAATACACGTGATACTTCATACAAGAACGGGTCAAATTGAAGTAATGGGGCTTTAAATATAAATTATCGACTGAATGTCAACATACACGAAAAGTCACTAAATTTTTGTTATTTTGAACTTTAGTTAAAGGTTGGACTTTGGAATCCTTTGTTCTGATTTGATAGATTTTTTTCTTTCAGAGTGTTTTTTTTTCTTTTAGCTCATTTACAATTCAGTGGAAAAGAACATTCAGTGGAAAAGAACAGAATATCATTTGGCATACAGGTTAACGTTTAAATGGATTTAGTGGGAAAACGGAAAACATAAACAAAAAGATAGAAAAAATATAATGATCGGGGGCTTGTGAGAAAAACACTAAATGTAGATCATCCACCATACCCCGGACAATGTGATTACGGTTATCTATCCTTTATTTTCGCTTTTGACCAACCAAAAAGCACCTTGATATTTATGTAAAATGAACCTATAATCTGCTCTCCACCATCACTTGACTGTTCCCATGTTTCATGTACTACACATCTGGGAAAATAAAGATGATGTTCTGTTCTGTTCCGCTGAACTGTAGACGAGAACACAATTCGAAGTCTCAAAAAATGCGAGGTCCCGAGAACACGATGAGAGGGCCCCGCAACATGTTTCCGCTACCTCGCGTCGCCATGTTCTCGTTTTCTCATGGTCTCGTTTTGTCATGAGATCACAAAAGAGAGAACATGATGCAAGATCGCTAAACAACGAGGCGAGATCGCAAGAACAAGATACATCTTGCCCACTCATCATGTTCTCGCGATCTCGCATCGTGCTTTTGCGATTTTGCGTAGTGTTTTCATGATCTTTCTGTATTAAGTTTTCATGGTCTCGTTCAAGAGGTCGAGAGGGCGAAACAACGATGACCCCATGGAACACCGAAGAAGTCTGATTTAATCCTGGAACTAGACACGATCTCAAACGTTCATTACAACGCGTACATTCTAGATTGCGCGTCCAAAGTGCGCCTTAATTTAGCATCAGTACCTATACTCGTCCGTCTAAGGTCCTAATAGATAAAGGACACAGTCCCATCATAAAGTAAATAACAAGAAAAGTATAACACACACGTGTTATATGTGGACGACATTCATGCTAATTATGTAATGTCCTTGAGCCAAGTTGTGGATTGAATTGATTGTAGATATGAAGTGAATAGTTGTTTGACCTATGATATGAAATAGACATCAAGTATAAGTAGTTATATAAGTAGTAAATTTGATTGAATATCACATATGACTGGCAATGATGTGATTATGATATCTTAAAGAATATCAGCATGGATGAAAGATCCCTGGCTAGAGGGAAGTGGATATTGTCCGCATACGTTAAGCAATGTATTAAAAACATTTAGTTAGACTAGATTTCACAAAACATAGACATGAGAACTTCTGACGTACTTATGTTTAACTGAAACTTAGATAAAAGTGTCAAGGTTTATATTTGTCAGGTAAAAGGCAAGCATTAATTGAAAAGATTCATAGAAATTCTCATAGTATTTTCATATCAAGCAATTAAAGCATGCATTATATAATCTTGAGCTGGAGGTGGTCAGAAACAGGTGCAGTTTCAGTATCTTTATGGTGTATCATGACTAATCTTGTCTGTATATTTAAGTTAAAGATATTGTAAAATTAATATGGCTAATTATGTATGTAGGTATTCTTGCCAGTAATTATGTTAATATACTTAAGGACATTAAAAAGGATGGTGGGGATAATTGCATTTTGACAAGGAAATATACATATTATCAACATTTTCACAGTTTCATAATACCGAATGCATTGCAGTGATTTAGATACCAAAATTATGAAAATTTATTAATAATAAAAAAGATATTGCGTAATAAAAACTGTTCCCCGAAAATAAAAAAAAACACTTTTTGCTAAATGTGACAATTAATTGGTTCAATCTGTTTCCTGTTGTTCATTGTCATTAAGTATATTTTATCAAATGTGGAAATTAAATGTATTGTTTTTGTTGTTGTTGTAATTGTTTTTAGATGCAAGGCAGGTATTGAAGCTGGGGACGAGAAGGATATTATTATTAATTGATTAGGGCAAATGGTTCCAAATTTATAGTACCGTAATTCAAAAGAGAAAAGTTATATAGATGCCTCAAAATTACTATTGGTTTAAACAGTATTTATTTCAAATTATACATATACATCGATGTATAACAGAGCAAGACAATACAAGTATATTTGAGAGGATGAGAAAACAAGCTATCAGATGACAGCTTATATTAATTCTTCTCCCCGAAAATTACTATTCTGCCATGCAAAAAATGTCTACAGCTAAAAGATTGACTTAATTTTCTATACCTAAAGCGGAATATAAGAGGCTCGAATAGGGTCTGGATTTCTTTCTGTAGGTCCTTTTCATCCAACAAAATATCAACTGAATTTGCATGTCCACTTTTAATTTTTTTTTTTGCTTTGTCAATAATGAAATACAGCCGACAACATGCACTTATCCACTTTTTGAACTTGTGTTCATTTGTGGGCATAAAGATTTTGGTTTCAGATCATGCATCAACACAAGCTAATTTTTAGTAAACTGAATGCAAGTCATACAAAAATTTGTACAGCTAACAAGGTTGCTTAGGTCAATAATCTTATCAGTGAATCTATTTTTACCTGTGAATCCTTCCTATACAATATCTACATGCAAAGGGAGAGAAATCAAACATAATTTACTGAAAGGGGAGAGCAGTCAAACATAACTTATTGAAAGGGATGTTCAAAAAGTTCTTCTAACTCGTCAAATTCACTCAACAATTTCACTTCAAAAACTAAGGTTTCTACCCATAAAAACGTTTATAACATTACATTTCATTTCTAAAACAATAACTTTGAATACTAAGTAACAAAAAACATGTATTTACCATGTATTTACCAAAACAACATCTTTCCTTAACTTTTTTAGTAACCCTCTTTTCTCTCTTGGGTCAAACTAATTGTACATATTAAACATCCTCTATTAATAGTTAATAATAAACATAATACATGACCCATAATTCGTCCAGAAAATATCGACATAGTTTAAAAGGTCACGTTCCGTAGCGCGATTTTATTGATAAAAAAAAACACAAAACCGTAGATTATAAGTTCAAATAATTCGACAATATTGAATAGACGCAACGATGTATGTTGGTATGTTGTTCTTTATGTATAAAATAAAGTTTGATTATGGTGATCGGCAGAAAACTGAGAAGGCGAAGCGAGTATCTAAAATTGATCTAAATCCCGTTGTGCTGCGCTGGGCCTGACCGTTTAATTTTCATACAAGCCTCCAAATAAACTATAACCTATACTTATCATCGCTACAGAAGAATATTAGTCATTTTTGATTTTCGGAGGCTAGGGCAAGATAAAGCGGAATTAAATTATTATCCCTATATATTTTTTATTACGGTGGATAGATTCTATACACTGGACCACGATTCAAAATTCGTATATTTAGTTGATGTATCGGGGGATCCCTAGACACAGAGATAGACTCGCTACCTACTGATCTATTAATCAGCTCCCAAACTCATATTAATTTGGT
This sequence comes from Corbicula japonica, assembly GCA_038501625.1. Classification (NCBI taxonomy): domain Eukaryota; kingdom Metazoa; phylum Mollusca; class Bivalvia; order Venerida; family Cyrenidae; genus Corbicula; species Corbicula japonica. Next base: position 56,478 of record JAZAYU010000798.1, on the reverse strand, counting down.
GTTTGCAGCTATCATTATATCTTATAGAAAGTAAGCGCATGCACCACATACACAAGAAATAATGCACGATGATTTATCTGACTGATAAAGACTCCGTCCCGGCTCTTTCAACGTTTTTCAGTCTCCTACGTTAATAAAATCAACAGAAAATTTAAAAAAAAATCATTGGCGAACAAACACACGAAAACCATGAAAACAGTGTTTATTTCTATTATCAGATTAACCTCTAGTTCAAAATGCCGTTGTCTAATTGTGTGCATCTTTATAAAACCATATGCCTTGCCCACGAGGCTTTACAAAGTTCACCCTTACCATCACCATGATATGTCGGACACAGGTCTTTATTGTCCTATGTGTAAAAATTACAATCACGAAATACATTTATACAATGTAGACTTTAAACAAAATTAGACCTTTTGCGAAACCTGTACTAATGCCGTTATTTAACCTCTGGCTCCGCCCCTGATAATCGTAAATTTAGATCGTTAACCCGAATAGCGCATGATATTACAAGTAATAGTTAAATAAAATCGCATTACTGTAAACGTAACTAAAATATATATAAGTTATTTTTTATCCTGCATAGTCACATTTAAAATAACATAGCCTTTCCATATATCCCGCGAAATATTTATTCTGGAAGTCCCCGTTGGGGACCTCGGAACACTTATTTCTTGCCCTGATTCGGTACCTACTACGCAGTATGCGCGCGACTGCAATCCGGTTCTAGCTAGACTTTTCAGGCTAAATTCAACTATTTTCTCGGAATGAGGCGTGGTTTCATGTAAGTTAGCGAGCGGATAACATTCAAAAACATTGCCGTGGATGAGGATGAACTAAAGATGGCTTCTCCGATTCCTTATGTTTGAAACGTACTGCAGAAGGTTATGTTTCATCCCAGTATGGTGCCGTTTATGACCATATGAGCATCGTGATAACTTTAAGTGAAAATTCTTTATCGGAATAATATTTCTTGGATTCATGATGTTTAAGGTAGGAAATTTTGTTGTAAACAGCCTCTGTCTTGAAATTGAATGTGAGTCTAAATTTAAGCTTTTATTGACAATTATCAGTATTATTTACGTCAGGATTTAATGTTCGTTCAAATCGGCATCGTAGACTTCATCGAATTTCCTTCATTTATTTATTTAAAAACACCTTCGTTTTTATTTCAAATATTTATTGATTAAAACTAAGCGGATTAATGACTGTGAGACATCCCCTCAGCTACTTACTTTAATTTCCTTGGTAATCCGCGTGACGTTTGCAGGCAAATCTCCGACAAAGAGAATTTTCGAATGGCAACCAAAATAAACAATGTAAATTTCCCATAGGGTGGAAACAAACACAAGTATCTTTGTAACTGAACAAAATTTCAAAAATCTAAGGAAAGACCACCCCCATGGATTTTTTTCCTGCGTCGATTGGTGGTATTCTTTTTTTAAAACGATGCATAATAAATTCAGAAAACGTGTTTCACGGTTAGGTGGGACAGACTTTAACAATTATACTATAAGAAAGAGTGAAGTCTCCCCTTGGAAAAATCTATCATTTCATTGTGCTGTTTTTTTTTGTTTTTTTTTTGTTTAGTTTGAGCACTCGCTTACATGTACGCAATTAACTGGGTCAGAAAAAAGTCCTAGTTTTTCTGGCCACCAAGTTTAGTTATCGCCAATAAATAGATGTTTTACTAAGTAGTTATGCTTTCTGATATGCTAATACCGTATATTTCATTTGATTTCTCTGTGATCAGTTTTATTTTAAAATGCAGTTCATTTGTCTGACAGTGTGTTATTTTTTAACCTATTCTAAAATGATTTTCTTCTGTTACAGTTAGAAGCAATTTCCCGTGTAAATTCAGTTAACTGGTATTGATGTTTATTTGATAAATCCCTTAACATGGTTCATTACATGTCATAATAAAATACAATATTTGGGTTGGTTTGAGACACCCGGTCAGTGGCTTACACTATCTATCCCATACTCCCCAAAACTATCCGTTACTGCCTTAATCCATGAATATCATATAAAAAAACCTCGAGCAGGAGAGTTGACCGGGGCCAATTCGCATCTACGGCTACAAACTCTTTACTGCATCCTTAGCTATCCGCTTACTACCTGAACAACTGTATAACTGATTCATGTTTTGAAAAATGTCAGATGTGTTGTGCTGTCAGACAGTCCGCATTTCTCAGTTCTGATCAACCTATGATGAAGAGTCGCTTATCAGGCTGATGCTGCTGCTATTAAGAGCAGTTCTAACATATGCAGATAAAAAGTCTTATTTCTTCTAATGGTCAAACCAGTTTTTTTTTCATTTCATGACATCTGTCAACGTAAGTGTCAGATATTAATTATTTATTATGAAAAGGATTTGGTTAAATTCCTACATTCAAATGTCACACACACCTTGTGAAATGTAACAATTGTATCACTTATTTGTTTAGAGATAAGTTTACATTGAAATATAAAATAATTATTCAATGTCTGCTTATTAGTTTAGTGTCATCATTTTGAAAAAAAGGTTTATGTTTCAAATTTCTCAAATTTTGTTCTGCTTACCAGTTAAAATAAGGGAAATTATTGCTCTAGATTGTGTCCTTATTTGCAAAACAACGTTATTTTACATTCATATGATCTTGTTTAAAATCTTATATTTCTTAATATTTTAAATACAAATGTTGTTATTATTTTACCATGTTGTGCTTTTTTTGCGAAATAATTGTTCTTTAAAGGTCCTGGTCATGAACCAGGACCAAAATATTAAGTGTTTGCAAATATGAAAATGTATCACATAAACTGTAGAAGACCTGTAAACAAAGTAAATGTGATGTAATATTCTTTCACAGTCAACATAATATATAAATATCACATCCCATTAGGGGAAACAGTAGGAAATGTTAACCCGAGAGAAGTAATGTCAACCGAGGCGTTAGCCGAGGTTGACATTACCTTCTCAAGGGTTAACATTTCGTATTGTTTCCCCCAATGGGATGTGATATTTATTTTATTACACCGAACATTTGTTGTTTTTTTAGAGATCTTGACTATGACCAAATTAATTGCTTAACATTACATTTTGAGTTCAATGTTTAAAGAAGAGAAAAACAATCGGATTTCAAAGATATTTATTTTTAGATCCACGCGAGGGTGACATGATACTGTCGCATATGTGACAGTAGCGATTATCTCCCTGTGACGTCACATTACGCTATATAGTAAACTAATCACGTGAGGTGTAATAATAGCGATTATCTCCCTGTGACGTCACATTACGCTATATAGTAAACTAATCACGTGAGGTGTAATAATGTAATAATAATAATAATAATAATAATAATAATAATAATAATTTTAAACATCGTTACCCGTTCTCTTTTCTCTCTAAACCGTGTTTTCCATTCCTATTATCACATAGCCTTGTTGATATATGATGAGTATGATAAAATCTAGTGTTGACTGTCGAATAGATAGACCTACCTTTGATAAGTAAATACGTAAATAACTAATAAAAGCGATGCCGCTTGTACTGCAATAAAAAAGTGTCCGAGACAATCTCCGTAAGCGACTTTTAATCTTAGTTGTATAGCCTAGTTCTGGAAGTCATCACTCTTCCTAACTTTGAACTTGCACAAAAAAGGCCTTGCCGGGTGTCCAAGAAGATGCAGGTTTTTTTCTATAAAGAACGAAGTTCCTGGTGATATTGTACAATTATTATGTCCGTCGTAGCGAGAACGCAGAAGAAACGAACGCCCGGTGGTCACGGATTTAGAGGGCAAATATGCCTCGATTTGATATTTTTTTATTTTGGGTGATCATTCTGGTCTTCTTAATTGAGGTCGCAGAGCTATGAAAACGGGGTATAAACTTAAAATAATCACAGGGCAAACAAAGTTGAAAAATATCATATCTATGACACGTAACATTATTAGAGATATGTTTCCTTTTACTCAGGAATGGGGGAATGGGGTTTATTTTATTTCAACTAGCAACAAAATATATGTATTAAAACAAAGAACATGACAAAAACATGACCGAAGAGTAATCACGTGTCTGATTTAAATTGCTGACATTATCTTTTGGCATACCCCTTTTTTTAGTTAAAATGCATGTAGTTCTGACGTAACGAGAGTATTCAATGCAACCTTTATCTTTTAGTAAAATGTGTGATATTTGCTTACATTATATAATAAATCGTCAGTTATTTACAACCTGCATTGAAAGATTTAGCTTGAACTTTTAAACATGGTGACTTGGTCAGTGTATATGAGGAAACCTATTTTTGCATCTTGAAAATACCTCTTTTATCAATTTTAAAATTTACAAAATATTAGGTATTTTATCTGGTATTAGAAAAGGTAAAAACTTCATAAACTTGTCCTGGAGTTGATGCCGTTTGAAGATATGTTCTCAAAATTTGTGGGACAAAAAGTAAATATCTAATATCTGATAAATTCCCAAACCCGACTCAGCCAAATAAGAAATTGTGACTTAAGATATATTATAGTGTGATACCTCACTGGGATTTTAACAGAATTCCTTATTTAAAAAAAACAAACAATTTCTTCAATTAAATTGGTATAATTATTCAAATGTATTAATCCATCACAAATTTAGTGAAATTATCTATTTCATTGTATTTCTATAGTTACATAAAGCATAAAACAAGTCATAATGCATTACGAGTCTTTTAGTCCGAACTTCGGGTATCGTGGGAAATATTGCATTCCAATCCTCATGTATATAGTGTTTTTGTTCGTCGGCAATGAATTAAAATTTAAGTTCAACGTTATATTGTCTTCCTGCTCCTTGTTTTGGTTTATAAATACTATTCCCGACCCCATCAGTGGTTACAGTGGTGGCAGCTACCAGGGGTACGAAACAAACCAAAAATTCCAGTACCTTTGCTTTGCCTGAGCAGACAATCGATCCATGACCTTGACGCGTACATGTAGTAATACTACAAGGGCGAGAAATCCGCCAATACCTTTGCTACGGAAGTTGTTTACACATTTTCCGACGGTCTAAAACCAAATAAGCAATTGTTTTGTATTTTTGGAATAAGTAACGTGAAATCGTATGAAATCCCTTTGACCTGTAGCAGAAATGTTTGTTTTAGCGTTAATATATCCATAAATCCCTGCATAAGTCACACTTGTTGATTCCGAGCAAAGTCGCCATTACCGACCATACGTCAGTTGTCGGCCAACTCCTAAGTTTCGGTTTAAATTTGGTCATGGTAGCTTAACAAGTAGCAAGATGATACTGGATAGAGATTTCTTAGGCCTTGTCTTGCCCGAAACCGAGAGGCTAGACCAAGCAAATGACAAACTGATGACCGCCTCAAAGTTATCCTAGTCCATGATCCATACCAACCCAGTTTTACCAGATGTCAATGCAAAAAATGACTCCATGCATGACAATTCCAAGGCAAGTTCCATGCCTAAGACAGCTCATAGCACCAACAATATGACTGGTCGCGGAGAGGGGTCAGGACCATTTGAGCAGCAGCCTTGCTTCTGATTGGGTACTGGGAAGTCCTTCCGGTGAAGTGTTTCGGCATCGCGGGCAATTCCATTTTGATAGTGATCAAAATATCCGGGACATTATCCGAACTGGGGATCCGAACTATAAGGTCATCTTTTGATGGACTTATATTACGTCTGCAGGGCAGGCGTTGGTCGGGTCCTGGGATGGGTTGACGGTACCGGGGGATCTGGTGTGATTTCCGATGTAGAGAAAATTCGTTTAGGCAAAAACGTGAGTAAAACGGTACCAGGATATAGTGGCCCTAAGGAACACTCTAATTTTGAGAGTAGGGGTTCAATGATGTATTCAGGACTACCCCAATCAGGATTAGACGTTTAGATTTTGATCCACAAAGGTCTTCAACCAACAATCAAAGTCTCTTAAGTAGGAGCACTTCAGCAACATAATGGTGTGAAACCACAAACCTTTGATGGTTCCTTAGATTTGAGTGCCTATCTCAGACAATTCGAGATGACTTCTGAAATGAATAATTGGACAGAAACCAAGAACGCTATGGAACTAGCTGTATGCTTGAGATGCACTGCAGCTGATATTTAGCCATACAGAATCAAACCCAAGACCTGTATGCCAAACTGACCATTGTCCAAAATAAATAGAACCCAACGCCTAAAAAAACAGATGGACCCCCAAACCGAAAATGTTTTTAATGTGATCTATTAGGTCATTTGCGAAAAGACTGCCCATCCCTTAAAGATCTGAAGAACCATCCATATAATAGATACCACAATACCATCTCCTCATCCATACCAGCCAACAACAATACAAGTGCTTACACTTGCCATCCCCAAAGTAATCTGAACCAGAGAAACGGCAAATAGCTGAATTAGGCGGTCGAGGTTCAGCTTTTCAAAAAGAAATAAGACCCAATACAAATAATTGTAAAGGAAAAGCCTTTTTAAATTTAATTGTAGATGACAAATTGCAAATGCATGCCTTAATTGATACTGGGAGTGCCTTGAGTATTATACATCCGAAGACTTGAGATCTTACCTGAAAGCAGTAGAATCAGGGTGCTCCTTACTTCAGGTTTTATTAAGACTGCAAATGGTGGTACCATTGATAGTAAAGGGTTTGTGACATTATAGTTAAGAATTGGTGAATTTGTTTTTATCACAATTTTCTTTTTGCTGAGGGTTACACTAGAGCTATGTATATTTGGTTGAGATTCTATGAACAAATATGACTTTCTGTTAGCCATGGGTTCAGGTGTAATTCGTTATAAGGTAAATCTTTGCAGAGCCTTTTAGAGAGCCAATTGCCATCAATATACAAAGTTAGCATGACAGAGATCATAGAGTTACCACCTACCAGTGAGACAGTATTAACTGATAAAATTAAAGGAGAGTTACCTCCTTATTCCATAAAATGACTGATGATTACCAGGACAGCCTTTTGGCCAAAGGTTTTATTATTGCCAAAGCAGATGTAAACACAAATTCAAGTACCATGCCTGTAAGACTAGTGAATACCAACACCCATTAAACTGTAAAGAAAACCAAAACATTGATTCTTGTTACAAAGTAACCATACCAGACAATATGGGTGAGGTACCGGTTACCCTCAACCAGGTAACCATTTACAGTAATGTCAGTCTCCAGTTACCAGTCTGAGATCATTTGTTACCAGTATTTGAGGAAAGTAAGGCATCCTCCAACCTAATGAGCCGATAAAGGTTGCTCACCTTTTGAACAAATATCAGCATGTTTTAGTAAGACCAAATCTGATTTGGGCAAAACTGGTTTAGTTTAACATACAATAAATACTGGGTTAGCTCCCCCAATTAATCAGCATCCCAGAAGGCTATCTCAAGTTGTGCAGGAAGAACAAGTGTTGCAAAATTCTATAGATCCCTTGATAATTTATCTGGGTTTCACCAAGTAGAAATGGACCCAGATAATTTGGACCAGTTTTGTTTGCCAAAAAGGCCAATACTATTTAAAAGTTTTCAGCTTTGGATTGACCAATGCCGTAGCCACAGTAAGTCAAATAAGCAAGAACATGATTTCAGGGATAAAAGAAACAAAGAAGGCTTCTTGGTTCTTGAAAAGAATGATTTCCCCATAAACCTTCATAAACTCCTGCCACCGTCCTGCAACCAAAGAGGTAAGCATAATGATCAACTGTAGATGGCTAATCACCAGGACTGCAGAGCGCTGTAGAATATCATGTTGGTAACCTTTCTTTCTGAATTTACAGATGGTTTTTACGAATAACCGGGGGAAATTAATATTGCCTTTCATTTTCTTAAGTTTATAAGTGAAATCTCTATAAAAACTGGCTGTGAAATAGTTGCAATAGTGAACTGCACCTGTATTTTTTAATTCCCAAGAATCAGTCGGCGTACAGGCGCTATCACTCCTGTGAAACAGCTTTTCTTAGATTAGTGAGTGACTTTCTGAATGGCATGGAAAACCAAGAGGTTAGTGCTCTTATCGCACTGGACTTAAGTGCCGCTTTCGACACTGTAGACCACGGAATTCTGGTGCAAGTGTTGCAATCTCAGTATGGCCTGTGTGGTACAGCCATCAGTTGGATTGACTCATATCTTAGTGTAAGTGTGGAATCTGCTATTTCAACTCTACGCCCTTTGTAATGTAGCGTCCCCCAGGGTAGCTGTCTGGAGCTTTGGCTTTATCTGACTTATGCTGGCACTTTATATGATGTTATTCCCCAATCAATCACAGTGTATGGTTTTGCAGACGATCAAATCGCTAACAAAAGCTTTCCACCAACATCAGACATCAGCAGAAACGGAGAAACAAGCCATTTGTGAACTGGAAGGTTGCGCATCGAATATAGATGATTGGATGTAGCAAAATAAACTTAAAATGAATTCTTCAAAAACCGATTTTATAATAAATCAGTCTTCCCATGAACACAAAACTTTTGGTGACAGGAGTTTTAAAACAGTGGGTCCAAAATTATGGAATTAACTACCAAGAATTGAGAAATAGTGATTTTGTAGAAATCGTTAAGAAAAATCTTGAAACACTATTTTCAGAAATTTTGAATCGTGGTTTTAATTGAACATGCAAAAACTGTGTTATGTTACTTGGCAGTGAATGGACCTTTTGTATATTTAAACTGTTCTTGTACATTCTTGAAGAGACATTATATATTATTCATTTCTTGATACGTACCCTATGTACAATGCAAATGAATATCATGTGTAAAATTAGGCGTTTAATTAAATAAAACAGTTTCAGTTTCAGAATATCTATAGTTACTGGTCCGGTATCTTGAGTTAATGACAATAACTATGGTTATTACATGTGTTACTAAATATAGTAACAAAATTTTATGATGTCAAAACATATTATCATGTCACCAGCCTCATTATCAAACCAAGGCCCAGGGCTTAAAAGTGATAATATGATAATGGCCCTGTCAAATTTTGTCTGATTCCAATTATGTTTGTTCTACAGGCAATCGTTTTAGTAAGAAATTAAAAAAAAAACAGTCAAAATAATGATCATTAGCACATGCGCTTATGAGCTTATTATTACATAAATAAACACTTTGTTGTTAATTTTGTAAACAAATTGACATCTTGTTGGCGTATGAATACATCCGTCAGTGAGACAATACTGTAAAAAAGTCGACCATTTTGTTTAAACTGATTTTACTTTTATAATGTGCAAAGAAAACTGAAATATCAAAAACATATGAGGGGTGTCTTTTTAGAATTTGAAACAAACAAATTTGCAAAAACCATTGGGAACAGCCGACAAACCTGCTGTCATCATTGAATAGCTGGTTTTCTGGTAGTAGGCTTCCAATGTGCAAAATCCAGTTCTTAAAAAAAACTTATTGCTGAATTTCCTTGTCCAAATATACACAAAACTTCAAAAGAATATTCTGTGTTGTTGTTTTTGTTGCTTCCTTCTTCTCTTCAGTCATTTGAAATTTAACACCAGCAACAAAGCCATTTAAATTTTTATTTAGAAACCGAAATGGCCTAGACGCAGGCATTTTGATTATCAGGATTTCTGATCATCAAGCATGTAAATCCATCAGCACAGACTAAACAATAATTAAAATACACTTGAGCAATAAAATCCCCGAAAAAATGTCCGAAATTGAATGCATTGACATGCCGGAAGGAATATTAATCTCGAAAATGACGTCAGTGTTATAAAGGTAAACGGCTCCTGTTTCAAGCGGATTATAATAATTATAGACTCTCTCATAGTACAAATGATTTTGTTCTCGGTTAGGGGACTTGCAAAAAGAGAAGCATTAGTATGATATTATACAATTGTCTTACAGTGCCTCCAAATTTAGGCGTGACTAAGAAATTAGCGAGGGCGAGGGGCTTTCTGAGAAAGTAGTTCAGTCACTGTCAAATTTTAATACATTTGCATGATAATATACTATATACGATAGACCAACTGGGTATCAGAGAGTAGACGTACACATGTAATAAACGGGTTAATGAACAGGTTAGCAGTGCCATGAAATAATGGACCTCGGGCTAAATCCCTCGGGCCATTATCAACATGACAGGGCAATTATCATTCAAAGGCTCTGCTAACCTGTTCATTAACCTCTTATTATCGCCCGATATCTAAGGATTTCACCAATAACAATGTGTTTGGATGGTATCACTAGTTTTTGTAAATAACTATGGTTATCGGGCCGATATCTATAGTTGTTGGTTGGTAACTATGGATATCGGATTTACTGTGCGAACCGCTTGCTATATTTTTCTCCGTAAAAATGCTTTAATGTGAAGACTAATAGTGTTATTATTTTATGTTTTAACTTGAAATTACCTACCAACAGGATCAGAATGTTTACAAAGGGGTTGACATATATCGAAACACGGTTTAAATAACATTCTAATTTCACTGTTCTACATATAAATGAAATATGTACAGCCTTTAATATCAAAATTTAAAACATTCATGGAATCTTTGACAATCTACTTATTTCAGTCTTAAGAAAAATAGCTTGGTAGGAAGGATCTATGTATTTTAAAAGTAGCAGGCTCAAACACATTTAATAAATTGGATATGACAGCAATTTACCTGAAACACGGCCGAAAAACAAAGAATGCATTCTAGTAACCTGAAGGTAAACCTGGAAGTTACAACAGGCCACCGCGTTCAGTTTCTATTCAGTGTTATATCGAAACAGAGTAGATCCAATTGAGATAAATGCCGACAAGCTTTGTCAGGCTGCCTTGCGTATTGACACTGAAACTGTTTTAAGCTCTTCGCGTTCAGATGTTAAAAGAAGACTAACGTTAAATCATTTATATATAACCCAAAGCAATGACTAAAGACAACAAGCAATCTCAATTAAGCCTTACGAATTAACAGTAAATCACAACGCTGTCACATATTTACGATCAGTCTATTAGATTTTTTTAATTTTACAAAATGGCAACATAGATAATAACATGCAGAATCAAATGCAACGGACATTCTAAATAACTTTCACTCAAAAATTCATTAAAAATATAAACAAATACCTATTCAGAACCTTTACTCGTATAACCATCATCTTAAACGATGAATTCAGGATTTCCAAAATAATTTTGCATTGGTGACTGCTTATCAGACTTATGATAATGTTTACACACGATTAGCATGCACCCATTTAATTTGCTTTACTTTGAGAAAAGAAGTTTGCGCACTCTCTATAAATTTCAAATAGAAAACAAGTTTTCTGCTTACACGTAAAGTATGCAAACAAAGCAACATTATCCGTTCTAGTTAATAAACATGCTGTTCGCTCAATTTCTTGTATGTTTGCTGTTTTCTTGTTGCTACGTTTATTACTGTTATTTATATCTTATAGCGAAATCGTCAGATGTGTAGTTGAGTTGGGTTACATTAAATATGGCACTTACTGTAAATTATAAATGTATATTGTTGCAAGAGGCTGGTAGGATATGTATACGATAGGTTTTCCCTTGAACGTGGTTTAAGCCTAGCTGCAGGCTTATTTTCTTTTCTATCTTTTATGTTTATCTTTTTTTTCTATATCATTTTATGTAGGTGTTTGACTCTTTTTTCTTGTTTCTTAATTGACCGCATTTGTATGATTTTATATGTCTATTTTATTCGCGATATTTTGATTTTAATCACATTGAGTCAATTCGTTTTATTTATTTTATAAGATGAAAAAGTGTGGTCTAAACTCATTTTGTAAGGCCGATTAGAAAAGTAATCTACACACGAGAAATGAGTTTTTGGCTTGAATTTCTCTTATACACTATATAAATGTTCAAACTAATGAGCTTAATAGCACTACTGCTTACACACTGACTTCTTCATCTGAGAGTGATATTATTACTGCACACACTCTACAAATTACAAAATTTAGAATCAGTGTTAAGCCTAAACAAGACAAAGTACCTAGTATGTATTGGTTGCATAAAATGCACAAAACACCGTACAAAGCAAGATTTATCGCTAACTCTAGTTCTTGTACAACAACGAAGTTATCCGTGCTCTTAACTTCTTGTCTCGCAGCTATAAAAGAACATGTAATTAGGTATTGTGAAAATGTTTTTGAAACTACTGGCAAAAATTTATTTTGGTCTATAAAAAATTCAAATGACGTTTTGAAGAAACTTAAATCAAATAATTTTCAGGCGTTCTGTTTGTCTACATATGATTTTTCTACCTTGTATACTTATCTCCCTCATAATTTAATAAGAGACAAGCTAACCAGACTCATTGAAAAAACTTTTGCTAGAGAAAATAAAACATTTATTGCTTGTAATGAACATAGGGCATTCTTTACAGATGGTTCTTATGATAATTATACTTCATGGACATGTCAAGACCTTATCCAGGCGCTCACATTTTTATTGGATAATATTTATTTGAGATTTGGTACCTCTATTTATAATAGATGAAAAGGGAACTTTGAAAGCCACCGAACACGACAAATATGAAAATACTGCAGACTCGGTTTGATTGAGCCTGTTCATGGGCAGTAATTGGAATGCTTATTACTGCCCACGCCGCCTAGCCCCGGGTTGAGCGCAACTCAGTAATTACACCATTAAATAGTACAATTTCGATCCATCCCAAACGATGGTATGCATATGGCGGTGAACATGGAACCTTCAATGAGGTATTTTCAGATTAATACCATTCCATGTTCAGCGGCGTATGGTCCCCAGATAAAAGAATGGGTTTGCCCTAAACGAGAAAACAATGGGCGGAACTAAACAGAATAGAATTCTGACAGGGGATCTTAGAATATAAATCCTGCATATCACAGATCACGCCAAAGGCAAAATTTAAAAACCAGGAAGTATATTCTTGGGGGTGATTGGACAATATCCAAATCTATATTTGCTGGGATATTGAAACCACCTATCTATAAACTGGCCGAAATATTAAAACAAAAGTAATTTTAGAAGTACCATAAACATAGTACATAAGTATCGTGCTCAGCCGACCTTCAAAGGACGTAACTGATAAACAAGTAATAGGCATTCCTATGGGTACTAATTGTGCACCCCTTGTTGCTGATCTGTTTTTATACTGTTATGAAAGAGATTTTATGTTATCTCTTTCTACCGAACATCAATATGATATTATTACGGCTTTTAATAACACCTCGAGGTACCTTGATGATTTATTAAATATAGATAATAACCATTTTCCATCACTGGTTAATAAGATTTATCCTAAAGAACTACAGCTTAATAAAGCGAACACTTCAGAAAGCAAGCAAACTTCCTTGATTTAAGTCTATCCATCGAA
>JAZAYU010000798.1:0-42698 GCA_038501625.1 Corbicula japonica | reverse complement strand
AAGAGTTAATGAAGGTTAAAAGGGAAATCTTGTTAAAGAACATAGAAGATTTGGGTTTTCTTTCCTGTCATCGTGTTATCGCTGATTTGACTTGTTTGGCTCTGGCCTCGGTAAAGTCATAGAGAATCGCTCTTTAGCTTGACAAATCTATAAGCTTCTTATGTCCTATATGTTTTTGTGCTTTTGCATGCAACTTGGACGAGCTGATGGGTGGGTTTGAGTTATATCACAAGACAACATGTACTTGTTTATTCATATGAGAACCTGTAGTCGCAAAAGTGAGGTTGGTGTACCCAAAAATCAGATGAAAACACCCAGTGGCAATTGTTTTAAGGAGGCTCCCAACCCAGCGAAAAAGGAAGTGAGGAGAATAGAGTATACTGGGTTTGACCATTCCTGATATGCATATTTAACTTTTTTTATAATCACAAAGCATTAATAGTGCTGTAAACCATTATATGTCGATAACCTCTCTTTTTGAATTTACAAAGGGTTTTTACGAATAACGGGGTGATATTAACGCCTTTTATTTTCTTTAGTTGATGAATCGAATCCATAAAACAATGTCAGAGAAGTACAATATTTAAGCACCTGTATTTTTCAATTGAATTAGTGTTCTGCGATTAAACATGCAAAAGGTTTTACTTTAGTTGTTATTATGACAAACCTAAAAGGGATTTCTGTTATGCAAAGAATACTTTCATTTAACTCTTTAATATTGTTTCAAGCTCTAGTAAACAAAGAAGCTGAGAAGTAAAAATCACGTAAGATTTTGCGTGAGAGATCACCATCTAAAAATGAAAAAAATTACAATGTACAATTGAATTCTTTTTTAGTTAAGAAACCATTTCGCATGGAAAGGTTAAAATTCAGAAAGTTAGCTTGCTTTTGTGCATTGTCAGCTTTATTAAGCTTTAATTCATCAGGATATTCACTCACCCAAATTTATAATCAGTTACCATCGGCAGACTTCAATGAAAGCTTGAATCATATAATAATTGACTTTTGAACAATTTGGTGTGATTTATCTTAATCTTAGCTTTAATTGAAATTCATGCCATTAAAGATCAAATCACCAGAAATTTGCTCTGAAATCCCCTAAAGACTGTTCTAATTCTGACGCTGCGGTGTAAGTAAAGATTTAAAAGAAAATTAATATTTGATTCCAGGACAAAATAGTTCTTTGCAAAACTTCTCTTGACAGGGAACTGGTTTTCATTAGTATAAAAAATAAGCGAGAATTTTTGTAAATATCTGGTTGATAACTGTTGAAACTGACAAATCCAACTGAAAAATGATTTTAGTAACAATGTAAATTTAAAACGTTTTCAAAATCTTGCTTTACGGGGAGCAGTGGTGGGATACAGTCATCATCCCAGACAACCCAAACCCACCCTTGAAGAAATTGGTGTCGTTTGGAGATCAAAAACGTTAGAAATAAAATAAGAAATATCTTTAAAAAGATAAAAGGCGTCGATGGAAAAGATAGAGCGGCAAAGCAGACACAGTTTAGTAATTTTATTATGCCCCCGCCATGAAATGGCGGGAGGGCATATAATGTTCATCCTCTGTGTGTGTGTGTGTGTGTGTGCGTGCGTGCGTGCGTGCGCGTGTGTGTGTGTGTGTGTGTGTGATCGAAAATGGCCATCGTGTCCGCTCTGTAACTTTGTTATTTCTTATTGGATTTTAATTGTTCACCATATCAAGACGGTGTGTCGCATACAATACACATGCCTGTAGTTCCAAGGTCAAGGTCACTGTTACTGAAATTAAATTTTCTTGTCCAGGCTGTAACTTCTTTATGAATGGAGTGATTTCAAAATATCTTGGCACAAATGTTCACCATGACTAGGCGGTAGGCCTATGTCGCGTAAAATACCCATGCCTGTAGATCCAAGGTCAAGGACACTGTTTTAGAAAATGGAATTTTCTTGTTTGGGCTATAACTTTGTTATAATTGAAGGAATCACAAAATGGCATGAGTGTTCACCAAAACAAGGCGGTGTTTCTCGCGTATAATGTCCATGCCTGTAGGTCTTAGGTCAAGGCGCTGTTACTAAAATAGAATTTTTTCTTGTTCGGGCTATAACTGCGTTATGAATGGAGGGGTTTTTAAAATAACTTGGCACAAATGTTCACCTTGACAAGGTGGTGTGTTGCGTATTATACCCATGCCTGTAGATCCAAGGTCAGGGTCACTATCACTAAAATAGAGTTTTCTTCACCGGGCTATAATTTCGTCGTTATGAATGGAGGGATTTTGAAAATAACTTGGCACAAATGTTCACCATGACAAGGTTGTGTGTTGCGTTCTTTACCCATGCCTGTAGGTCCAAGGTCAAGGTCACTGTTACCTAAATAGAATTTTCTTGACCGGGCTATAACTTCGTTATGAATGGAGTGATTTCAAAAAATCTTGGCACAAATGTTCATCACGACAAGGCAGTGTGTCGCGTACAATACCCACGCATGTATGTCCAAAATCAAGGTCAATGTTACTGAAATAGAATTGTCTTGTTCGGGCTATAACTTCTTTATGAATGTAAGGGATTTCAAAATAAATTGGCACAAATGTTCATCATGACAAAGCAGTGTGTCGCGTACTATACCCATGCCTGTAGTTCCTTAAAAGTACATAACTGTGATGTTAGTGAACAATAATATTGGTATGCTGTTGATCCCTGCTAATAACACCAGTATCCCTTCTATAAAACGTGGTCTTAATAGATTGATGGTCTTATTATCAGGTATTCTTGAAACATTTAACTTAATGATAAACAAAACATTTCTTTTGTAGACTACTATTAATATTTAAAGTCCTATAAATTTATAAAACAAAGATGTATTGATTTTCTTGAGGTATTTTCTTATCTACCATGTTTGATTTAATAGCATAAATTTTGATTACTTGAAGTATAATATGCTTAATTTAATCATTAGTTGATGCCTAATAAATGCACCTTTTACTAAAACAACACTAAAACTTGTCTTTATTCAAGGTTTTTGTAAAATGATGGTCTGAACAAATGTGATTTTTAAAAGATTTTGTCACACTCCTGACTTATTTTGCCTATCATTTTAGAATATTTTTTAACGGATGGTGCTATTTTGATAAAATTTCACACATATTTTAAGGGCATGATAAAACACCTCTGAAAAGTAAGAACATGGAATTAACTGTTCGTTGTACATTTTTATAACAGGAAAACCCAAACCAGCCATTTTTGAAACAGCCCGAATATGCTTTTCTCCGATACATTTATCGCTTTAAAAACGAAAATGCCCGAACATGTAAGTGCCAGGTAAATACTTACGCACAATATAAAAGTCGTTACTGTAATCGTAAACAAGACCTACTAACAACCAATCGAAATAATCTACTTTATTTTCCCGCTGCATAATAAGTTTTATTTACAACATTTCATTGGTCGAAAAACTAGGTCAAAAGTGAGCTTAGACAGCTAACTCCGAAATCACAACCCTAAAAAGGTGTCCATCAGTCTGAGTGTAATTGAGGAATTGTAATATTTTAGGATGAGTGAGGGGGTACTTTCATCCACCCTGATCCGCACCTTTCCTGGAGAATTTTTTTGTCAGTTCAGTGTGATTGTAAAAAGAAAAAAAGAAATTAATTAATTAATAGTTTTAGGTAGAGGTCCCACACCAGTCAACTATCCACACCCTATCCTCTCCAATCCCTGAAGAATTTTCTTATTCAGCCCGTAAACACTTCTTATCAAAAAAAAGATTGTATATATCAATTCCCCTACAATCACTTTCCCCACCAGAAGATACTATCAACACTTTTTCATATTGCGAAGTATTAAAAAATACAGTCTTTTACTAGAAAAGTACATGACATAGAAACAAACCCGAATCCCGAATACCCGCCCAGCCTCTGACGAAATGTCTGTCAGTGAGGTTCGTAATTAAAGAAATATAGATGTAATGACAAAATATTTTTGGGGTTGGGATAGGGGCTACTACCACCAGCCCTGACCAATCACACCCCTAAAGACATTTTGTTGGGTCACGGTTCTTACACTATAAAAAGTGAAATATGCCACATATCAGGAATAGCCACACTCACGCAGCCAAAACGTAGAAAGAAAAAGACAGCATGTGTTTATAAGATTATCACTTTCAAATAAGACAACACAAACAATTAACGGAAAAGAGAGAATTGCAATGACGGTGCGGGTTCGCTCCCAGGTAGAGGCAATATCATTAACAATTTTGCATACGTAAGCACAAAACACATAAAACACAAAAAACCTACAGCATTGCAAAGTAAAAAGGTGTATACTCGATGACCTTACAGAGCCACTGAAGTCAAATCAGCAAGAACACCTTGAAAGGGATCAAAGAAACAGACAATTTTTCGAATCCGATCCGGTTCGCTTCCGATCCTGATGTCATCTATAACCGATCCGATTCCATTCCCATTGCGATCCAATTCCAATTCGATTGCACTCCATTTTTTCACTCCAGACAATGCTCTCCAAACGATCTTTACGCTCAAACCGATTCTTCCGATTCCGATCTTTTCGCTCCCGTTTTTCATTGGACATTACTTATAACGCATCTCGCGTTGAATTTACATTCCTGTGACAGTTTTCTTATTTGCAGTTTTTTTTTGTTTAATTTTACTGTTTAAACACCGTGGTTACTAAGAAAGTAACTTATCATGACTTCATAATAAATTTTACACCAGTTTAATGTAAGCATTTATTACATTGCAGTTTTAAAATATAAGCGTAAATTACACCCGATATAAGTGAGATTCATGTTCATTCGAGATGTTTAGGGACCAAGCTGGTTTAGCGTAAATCAAGTCAGAAAATGCCCTAGGTCCGTATGCGTCAATAAGCAGTTAATAAAACTTTTCAGCATAAATTTACGCTCTCGGAAGTAGCAAACCATGCACAATATACCGTTAAAGAGCTAAACAATTTTTCAGCATAAATGTACGCTGAAATATTGAAGTTTTGAAAGACTAAAGGGGCCGTCACACTATGACGTTCTGTTCAACGTTCTTTGAACGTTTCAATCGTTCATTTTTTTAACGTTCTAGGACGAAGATAGCAAATCTGGCGTGTTATTAACGTTTCGTCTAACGCACCACTAGCGTGTGTCTAACTCACTAGAAGCGTGTACTTGCGACCAAGTGAGAAAACCCTAAAACCGTTAGCATGTTCTCGAGGGCCACTCGCGCGCAAAGAACGATTTGTCAACGTCAGACGAGCGTGCTGGAGCATGGATGTTCGGGTAACGCTCGAATGACGCTCAATGGACGCCAAAAGGACATTCGCTTCACTTAAGTCACAAGCTGCATGCGCTTAGGGACCGTTCAGCGGTCGTTGACAGTTCGACAGTGAGTCGTTCACAGCAAAGCAAACGATTTGTAACAACCAAGTTGATAAACGACTGACTCACGATAGTAAAACGCGTACAACGCTCGGCGGACGTTAGTTAAACGTTCCACGAACGTTCTTAAACGTTCTTCAGCGTTTAAAAGTAAACGTTGAAGAAAACTGGTCTCAGTAAAAAATTTTGTGCATGTTTAAAAACAAATTTCCGGACCAACGTTCTCCGCCGATTCCCGGCGATCATTGACGTTCACTGACGTTCACCAGCGTTAACAAAACGCATTTCCGGCGCTACCCCAGCAACCATGGACGACTAACAACGTTTCCTCAAACGTCGTAGAACGCTGGCCAGAACGTCGTAGTGTGACGGTCCCATTAATAAGAATATTCGTTCCGTTTTGCGTAATTTGTGCTGTAACATAGAAGTAAAAGAGATTATGATAATCTCTTTTACTTACATGTTACAGCATAAATTACGCAAAACGGCTTTAAAACTTGTGAAACATCGATAATAAACTTATTTAAATGTGAATATCGTGTTTAATTCTTTGGGGTTTTTTTTCACCGCTGAAATCAAAAGGGAAAAATAGTTTCTCTTTTAGTTTCGGACAGCGTTTATGGTTTATATATCATACTGGACTTAATAAATGTTTACGTTCAAAAGTGTTTATTAGCATTTAATACATTTCAGTATCGAATCTCCGTACTAAATAAAACAATACATTAACGCCAAAATGTAGCACGGGTGAATTTACATGTTCATTTTTTTCCTTTATGTAAGAAAAATTATAACGTATTTTTTCTTAAAGGACACTTTATATAAAATGTTACGAACTTAATTTCAATAATATCATGCGTGTGAATGGCAAACACACCATTTTCTATTATATGTCTTCAGTTTTATTTACAAAATTATCGTTTAATTAGATTTTATAACCAGTGTTTCATAACAGAAAACTCAATTTAATTATTGTCGAAAATTGCCTAGTTTAAAGTCGTTAAAAGAATCGGAAGAAGCGATTCGGATCGCTACTATATATAACTGAAAAACTTTAAATAGAAGCGATCCGATCCGATCCGGTCAAAACGCTCCCGTCTTTTCGCCCCAAGCGATCCAAATCCATTCCGTTTCCTATTCGAGTGCGCTTCCATTGCGCTCCTAACGGGATCGGTTTTCGGTCCGCTTCCGATCCGATTGTCAATTTCATGATTTTCAGTACTGAAGGTTCTTTATCAAGATATCCCCGGAAACCTTCATAAACTCTTAAACCCCTGCCACCGACAAATGCTACAGTCTATTTATTTTTATTAAAGCGTTGAAATCACTGATTAATGATAAACTGTGTGACATTATAATCTATATATCGATTTTGTTGTTATTTACAAAAAGTTTATTCAATGTCGGACCAGGTGTTGTGTCTGAGTCCCCTGAATTCGTGCCTGATGTTTGTACGTTTTGCTTCCGTCAGCTGTCCATTTGTCATTTCTTTGCATTTTGTTCTACCTTTCATTTCATTCATCCAAAAACCAGGCGAGCAATAAAGAGCCTTTCGACACTCTTGTTAAATCTAGAAATGTAAAGTCGACTCAGAAACAAACCTGACTGATCACCTGCTTTTGTCATCAATGATAGTTCGAACTAACATAAGTTTAAAATATTAAACTATGCAAATTTTCCGATGTTTGTTCGTGATGTTAAGGTAAAATATTTGCTTGTCGATATGGTTAAATGAAATAAACGTGCATTGGACCGCAGAAAAATCAAATTTTTTTGCTTAAACAGTAGGTATAAAAGCGCCTTCCAAAAAGGAAGACAAACATAGATAAACGAATCATGACATAAACAATGTCTATTCAAGTTTTGAGTTTGGTTTTTGTAATTTCAGGTGTTGGCATTATTATTCCTACGGAAGGTGGATGTTCTGGTGGAGTAAGCATATGTCAGTGGACACCTTGGAACTCATGGGGTAGTTGCAGCAGAACTTGTGGTGGTGGCAGGCAAAGTCGTAGCAGAAATTTCTGTTGTAAATCATCTTTGAGCGGTGATTCGCGTGCTTGTATGGCAGATTGTGGAATGAACTATGATGATCACGTCGAAAACTATTGGGACTATAGAGACTGTAATCAGGATTGTTATAATGGTGGTTTTTTTGCAGGCTCATGTAACTGTCCTGATACTTTCTACGACACTTGTTGCAGTCAAGGTACGTTATTTATGAGAAAAACACATACGGATATTCATATTCCCTTCTTTGTATTTATTATACAAATAAATACTAATGTTGAGGTCGATATGTAGTTTTGCGGACCTGGGTAGTGTAATATCGACCTCGGACTTCGTCCTCGGTCGATATCACACTACCCAGGCCCGCAAAACTACATATCGACCTCAATATTAGTATTTACTTGTTATATCATATACCCTATGAATTTAAAGCATTCTGATGATGATGATGATGATGATGATGATGATGATGATAGCAAAGGTAGTTATTAATTCCCGGGGTAGTTATCACTTTTTTCGGACTCGCGAGTACGGAGCTCTCGACCAATCAGAATGCTTTAAATTCATAGGGTATATGATATTGTTTATTAAATAATATAGGATAGCCAAATGCCTACGGATTTTCCGGCCCATTACTTTAACATGCATGGAACAATCATGTTAATTTTTATGCATGATTGTTAATCTCTGTGAGACAGTGTCGCGGGCAAACCCCATGTTCCCAAAAATCCAAGTCACAGTTAGTGGTCAAACGTCATGTCAACAGGCATTAAGAATTTATAAAACACAGTCATTTGCAAATGTTTGCTTTGAATGGCTCAACATTTTATCAAATTAATTATGTTGACCAAAATAAATTTAAAAATGACCGCTGTTTGTACTAAAAATCCCAAACATTTATTGCTATTCCAATATTAACAAGTCAATGAACAAGAAACAATACATTAGAAAAAAGAGTTAATTCTTATTGTAACATAAATATTTAATTAAAAAGAGAGAGAAAAAATGACAACGGTTAAATCAAAAATGATGTAAGTCTCCAGTTTTACTAGTAGATTTATTTATTACCCTTAAGCGGAATAACTGAAACATTCTCAAGAAATTTATAAAAATCTGCTTTACAAAAGTTTTGTAGAATTAAATTTTATTTACAGAAAAGTGTTATAAATAGTCTTTGAGATCTACATTTTCTACATGCATTTTTCTAACGCGCTAACTACATTATTTGCAAATTGGTACTTGGTATTTGAGTAATTTTACTAAGATGTGTAAGAATCACGCACTCTACTTTGCACTGCACAGGAAGCCAATTCAGTCCACTTTACACGGGACCATATCTAGATGTTCATGAAATGACTCGAGCTGCCATGAGGGTGGGGTGGGGTGGGGGGGGGGGGTAAACCTGGTTCTCACTCACACTTGCCCCAAAAAGTTCTCATATTGTATCGGTGAAAAAGCTTGCAAAGGGTTTCATTGATTTGTGTTACCGATAACCTGTTTTAAACGTTTTCTTTTCTTTTATTTTATTTAACATTGTTTAAATGTTGTATGTCCATAGATTTAATAGCAGTGTCCTACCCATTAATAAAAAATAAAAAGAAATAGGATTTTATGCCACAAAAAGGCGAAATCTTGACACGAATTTAAAGTGTTCTATAGAATTAGAATTTTACGTTAAATTTATCTTTATTATTTAATGTCTTGAGAAGGATCTCAATGTTTAATTATTTCAGTAGTGGCTGCTATGATAGTATGCGTAGATACACAGGTTGAGATCAAAATGTACACATTGATCAAGGCCCATATTTATAAATCGCAATCTTTGCGCTGGAATTGCGTACGTGAGCATTTCTTTAACCTTTTTTCATAGTAGTTAAGCTGTTTAAGTCAGTTGCTACTGTTTTCTTTGTAATAATCCCTTTTTCTCTTAGTAATGGTGTAATAAAAGTATTCAAAAAATTCTAAAGAAATGACGCATTTTAACGCGATTTCTTTGGTGATTATATTTATTTCAGTTATTGTAACGAATTAAAATGTTGCAGCGTGTGTGTGCGGTGACGCCCAGTATAATTTGAAACAAGGAAGTTGACAGCAAAATCCCGTCGCAATAGGTTTATTGATGATTAAAAGAAAGCGTCAAGTGAAAAATTGTTGAAAATGTGTAAAAACAGACCTTTTTTGGCCCACCGCGCAATGTTGCTGAAACGTTTTACATCCATTTGTGACCTTGACTTTGAGCCAGCACCCTTGAAACATAGTCTTTGCATATGTCTCAAGGAGCTGAACATTTGACCAAAGTTTTATGAAACTCCTATTAGTGGTTTAGAAGTAATGAAGCGCACAGGAAATGCATGGCTCTAACCTTTGACAAAAACTCGTGACATTGCCCTTCAAACAGCACGTCTGAAGCATAAGTTTTGCATATCATCGCAATGAGGTAAAAGTCCGAGTTCATAAAAAATCCATCCATTTAGAATTATGAAGCGGACGCTGTAATGTAATAATGTAATATGGAAATTATGATTATAATTTACAAACATCGTAGGTGTTGTACACTTGATAGGTATTTTAGCCACGGGTCAATTTCATGTCTTCACCTATATCTTTTAATTACATTGGACTCGATCTTGTTATGATTAAGCAAGACGTTATATAACTGTTAATGTAGTTTTCTATATTTTCAATGTCAAGCTGTCATCTTGAAAATGTAGTACAGTCACGAACAGTCTAGTGTGAGGTATAAAAAAATCAGATATTTTATCTTGGATTGGCAGAGAGAACGGCCGTATGGCCGGAATGAGCCACATAATGCCTTTTAGGAGGACGGTATGTTAGTCTCGTGGCTAAATTGCTAAACTTTAAATAAGACAAACTTATGACACTTAGAAAGACACTTAGAATATTTATACTTATAAGAAAGAACTGTTTATGTTTTAGAAAGTCGGTTTAAACATTAAATAAACTGTTAAAAGCTTAAAGATATATAAAGTTATTTCGGAACTTAAAAAGTGTTTGTGTTATTACACCCTAAGACCTTTGTAAGAATAAACCACTACGTTACAAGGCCTTCTTTGTGGTGCCGTGACCAGGATCTTAATTCTAGTGGTCGTCGCGGCAAAATGAGGAAGTCTACTATACGACACACCGCAGAGAAAACTACTATACGACACAGCGCAGAAGAATCTTCCTTACGTCAGGCCAGTAAACCAGAATGACGCAGAATGTCGCAGAAGTCACAATGGAGGCTTACAGGTTAGTTCCATTTGCTAATAAAATCTTAATCCAATCATGATACACGGAACTGGTATTAAAATTCAAAAATGTAGGCTTTTCTTTTGAAGATAATACTGGGGAAGGGGGTTATTTTTGGATTGTAGATTTTTATTTTTAGAGATCGAAAATGTTAGTCAAGGTGCCGAATTCTTGTTTAGTAATTTTTGAAAATTTAACTGTTAGATCAGTAATTAATTAAGGCTCTATTTGTTCTTTACTTAATAAAAAATTTCCAAAAATTAAAGTGAAAACTTTACTTGTTAAAAACAAATTTTTAGACGTTAAAAAACGACAAGTTTACGTGCTACATTAGTCCAAGTGAAATTTAACAATCTAAAAAATTTTTGCACACACATTTTTGTTGTAATTTTCAATATTTCTCAAAAATTTTATGAAAATATTTTTGTAACAGCAACGGTTGTAGGTCTAATTTTTGCATTAACTGCTTAGTTGTTTTTTAAAGGAGATAAGAAGACAACTTTTTGATGTCATTAAGTAATATAAATATTCCGAAACACTGGTTGTATAGTTTAACTACCAGCTTAAAAAAATAGAAAAATGCACAAAAATATTTAAAATAAAATAGAAAAATGTACTAGAAAAAAAAGAAATTAAAAAGACTATTTTTGGTATTAACTATCAGCTTAAAAAAGAAAAGTATTAAACATATTTTGGTATGAGTGTTGTACATGAATGATAGGTTTTTTCTCTGGTACAAGGTATTATTACTAGATTATGTGATGTAACTGTCGCGTTGCAAGCGTTGAGACCGTTCAATCTTTGTTTATAAGTTTTGTTCCGAGCGTATCGGATATATATATGTATATATTTGAGAAGAAAACAGTAAAATACTGTTGTTAACCGCGATTTTGACGCGATGAATTTTAGTTGATTCCGAGAGTACCGGAAGTCGATGTTTATGACTGTTTAAGCCTATGGCT
Organism: Corbicula japonica; assembly: GCA_038501625.1. Taxonomy (NCBI): domain Eukaryota; kingdom Metazoa; phylum Mollusca; class Bivalvia; order Venerida; family Cyrenidae; genus Corbicula; species Corbicula japonica. The sequence continues at coordinate 31,110 of JAZAYU010000798.1, read as the reverse complement.
ATGATCATGCTTTGGCTCTGTCTATGTTTATGTCTTTGTTCGCGTTTCAGTAATGTAGTATACTGATGTAAACCGTGAAAATGCGCGATAGCATTGATTGACTTTAGTTTAACGTATGCAGCTTTGTTGCTGAATCGATCAGCGGTAAACCTTCTTTTTTGAAAATGTACGGGTATGTCTTCCCACATTTCGGGCTACACATTAATGTGTACGTTACTTTTAAGCATTGGGCACGAGTGCGCTAACGGTGTCGACAATTTTTGAGAATAATTGTCACGTGACTTGTAATTAAGTTGTGCGGTCTCAGTACGTTTCGCGACTAAACATCACTGTCATCGATTTAAATTGTTGTGTGCTTGTATGCACGCATTTTGAAATAATGTTATTGAATTGCGATTAATCGATGTTGTTAATCTAAAAGTTGTGCGTCCATACGCACGTGTCATTTCTTTTCTGTCTGAGCGGTATGTCTGATGAAGTGTGCTTGTCAATATAACTATGTACTCAGTCTTTTAAAATGATTGTTTCCACTATTTCATGTACCATGAAAACGGAGTGTATGGTTGTGGCTTTTTCTAAGATTTTTGTTTTCATTATGCATAAATAGTTTACATCGTTTCATATTTTCAATAAACGGTGCGCACAAGTTCATTAGACAGATTTTTATAAGCACATAGCATTACTTATGATAATTTAATGGGTATTTATTAAATGGGGTTTGTAATGCCAGTAAAGTGTGTCATTGTGCGGAAGCGGATTTAATTGGCTAGGAACAAATCGCAGAGCATGATGTTACAGCTGGGTCATATTGCTTTCCCGTTAGTATGCTCCAATGAACGAGTCAATCATCTACCCGGTGGGTTAAGCAGAGAATGGAATTACCTTCTGGACAATTAACATATATTGGACATTTCATATAATATTTACAAGATCGGATTTTCCAGCTTTTTCTTTATAGTGTGGATATTTCCAACTGACATTATCTTGAGGTTATTCGCCAACATCTCAAGAAGTGTAACAATACAAGTGATCAGACATTCATCTTTACAACCATTCACAACGAACAGACGACGACGAGATGATGTTTTCACTCAAGCAAGGATTCACGACCTGTCCCGGTGAGACACTGATGGAATAAGAAACGACTTCAATTCTGTGACGCTTCCTATGATGGGCATGACGAACGATTGTGCTGAAGAATCCTGAGATTAACTTAGCATGCAGTGCGATGAGGATGCAGTACTATCTTAAGTCGTATCTGTACCCCTATGCGTCGGTGGGTTAAAGGTTCTTTGGTTTAACTGATTTAGACTTCTCGGAGTTACAAACGACAGCTCGTTTTACAGTTCCAATATTTTAATAATTCACAGCAAAATCGTAGACAAATATATGCTCATTAATTTAACCAAGTAATGAGTTCTCTTTACAAAACACAGCTTACACAAACAAAAAGCTGTAATCGTAGAAATGTTCAATTCAATATGTCCAAGAATAATTAACGTGATCGTATAGTGGTTTTTAACGTTGCAAGTTGCAAAATAATTCAGCAAAACGCTGTTAAAATTATCCAAAGTAATTTTTCAATTTCTAGAATGTTTATTCCACTGTATGTAAGATAAAACAAAACCCGAAACAGTTTTGTAAGACTTAATCCGTAAGTCTTGCTTGCACTCCCGTGACGCTAACTTGGGAATCTTGTGCAAAGTAAAGAACAGCGCGATGGACTAACAATTTAGCCCGGTTTTTATACAAAAGAGCGACTGACCATCCTCGTGATGAAATCAATCACCTTTTCCATAAACTGCCAAGCAATAAAATCTTTAGCAATTAATTTGATATAACTTGTCGATCTCGAGGAGGAAATACAATTCCTTAAACCCTAGAAACTCCGGTGAGTGACCTGTTGACCGATGTTCACTGAACATCTATCAGCTAGGTAGGCGAAAGTGTTACATACGCCCCTTCCCGAGAAAATAATGCAATTTAAGAATTATTTTTAAATGACCTAACACTTTTGAACATAACCATAATACGCGAACACAGTGGGTTAAACATCCATAGTATACCTTAACAATAAGTTCTTTGCTAAAGTTAACCATGAATATACATATGCTATACAATGCATAAAATAACAATAGCACAAAACACTATAGTTGAATAAAATCCCACACCATATAGAAAACACAATGATCATATCACAAAGAGTCACACGTGCTAAACAGTCCTGTTAGGCGGGATGTCCTTGTTCTTGATTGAAACACGATCACTGGCACTGGTCTTCGACCTCTTCACGAAATGTTCATGTTCACAGGTATGTCCAGTGGATCGCCTCCCGCTCTTGCACGTGTCTCTGCCCAAGTTCTCGTGATATGAAAAGATAAACAAAACATTATTAACCTACTCTAATTACAGTGTATCTGTGGCCTGCGGATACAAAGCAATATAATTCATAAGTTTCTTATTTTGTGATGGCCCCACCGTCTCGGTGAAGTTCTCCCCTTCAGGAGCGGAAGCAACAGCCCCAGCCATCAAACCTTTGCCAGGGTCCCCCTCTGTCCCTGACCTCTTGCCAAATGCAATGAATCTAGTTAACTTGAACTTCTTTCTTTTACATTTGCAATACGCGTACAACATGACAAACACGATGAGTATTAGAGCGACGACTCCGAACACAACAAAAGATATAACATTCATGTACCTCTTAGATTGATTTTCTTTCGCTAAACTTATCTCATTAATTAACGAATCCATGGGAATGTAATTCAAAGATGGGAGCGTTTTCGGGATATCAATAGGTTCATAATCAATCAATTTGTCATTATAGTCTTTCCACATAGTTAAGACTGAAATATTAATAGTTTTAGTCATAATATTCACAAAATCATCTTTGACAGGAATGGTGGTTCCATAATCAAATGTTGCGGTCAGCGTTAAGTAATCATTAGTGGCAGTACAACCAGTGGGAATTGATACTATGTCAAAGGGTGATTTAACATCTATCCAACTAGCCTCTAAATTGCTTCCCTGTTTACAGGTGACAGATAACCTAAGTTTCATTGACTGGTACAAACACCACATTATTTCTAATTAAGGGTTGTGAAACTGTCGGTCCGGTCATAAATGTCAACACCATAAGTAGTCGTGTCAATGTCAAGTCATGAGCCATTTTCTGAAAATATAGCAGACATTAACGTCAGTTTAACGTCGTCGCGTCTGAATACGGTTCCTACAAGAAAAGTTACTAAGATTGACCTATATTCCCTATTATCATGGATTTTCTTTACGCGAGTCTCTTCTTAATTATCTCAATTAAGTCTAGTGCAATGTCGTTTTTCGTCGCGGAACGGTCACGTCCACTCGTTCGCGATTCGGTACGCTGAATTACGTTTATTTCCATGTCGGAGTGCTCTCTATTACTACCAGTTGACGCATCACTGGTATTTCGTGTTTGCCTTAATCTCCTCGCCTTGCGTTCGTACTTACGCTTTAACTCGGCGAGAGGGATATCATCGTCACTATCAGACGAATCGCTAGGGGTTACAACATAAGTGGATTTTCGCTTGCCTCTAATTCCTAATAGGCATTCCTGCGGAATATCCCATGTCTCAATGTTTAAAACTTTTCTTCTGTTTTTTTTTGCTGATTGGTATTAACTGTTAATACCTAAAATAATCTTTTTAATTTCCTTTTTTTCTAGTACATTTTTCTCTTTTTTTTTTAAATATTTTTTTATACATTTTTTCTATTTTTTTAAGCTGGTAGTTAAACTAAACAACCAGTGTTAGTTCATCACTGTTTTGTGATACTGCTCTTACCGCGCGACAATCTTTTGTCTCGTGGTTTTTACGACCGCAATTTGTACATTTGCGCGTTGGTCGCGCATGATCAACCTCCATAGGTTCGTGCGAAGCTGTATTGTCATCGGAGTGGTGACTTGTTCTATTATGAATTCGCTTCAGAAAATTCTGTTCGCGTAAGGCAAGATTAACGGCATCACTTAATGTTGCCGGATTACCGCGAATTAATTTTGCCCTGACGGCATCACTTATCAGGCCATCAGTGAACTGGCCTATCAGAACGCGTTGCATTGGGTTTGCTACGTCTAAGTCACCCTCACAGGCGTCCTTAGCTAGCATCAGAATGCGTTCGCCATAAGTGGCTATGTTTTCGCCTTGCCTTTGCCTAACATTACGGAGTAGTTTCAATGCATACTGTGGGTCCGTTATTTCACCATAACGTAACCTCAACTCCGCTTTCAACTGCTCATACCGGACCGAATTGTTATCAGTAAGATACCTTTTTAAGAATTCGCAAACCGGTCCCGCTGATGATTGAAATGTGACCTTAATCTTGCGATTTTCGTCGCAGTTGTGAATAATAAAATACCTCTCTAATTCGAGAATCCAATTTTGGAATTCTTGCGATTTTCCCGCGAATCGCGGCAACTGTGTTAACGCGGTATTCGCGAAAATTGTCTCTGGCAAATTGAGTAAACTTTCTGTCAAAACTTGGAAAGGTGGCGGCGATTGTGATCCGGTCGCCATTTTGTTTCAGACTTAAATAGAAGCTAACCTAAATTATTTGGCAACAGGTCAAGAACAAAAGGTAAAGTAAATTTTCTGACCTGGCTCCGGTTTAGGCTGCCTCTTCTTGCTCGCTTCCTGTTGACTTTATTTGCTTTTCTTCAGGACCCCGGAGAACTCCCCAATACAGTGCGACCTGCAATTTTAAATATACAATATTTAAATATTTCAAAATTTAAAATATATTATTTTAAATAATAATGAAAATAAAAATAATATGGGATCCTCGTCTCCGTCGTTGCCCTCGTCTTGTGGTCGTCTGGTCCTGGTGGAAGAAAGTGTCTGCTACAATGAAAGCGATTGACTGTTTTGGCGGTCTGCTACTGCCCGTGATCTGCGACTCTGCTATTGGAACTTCCGGAACTCCAAGAATCCTGGCTACACGGCTCCAAAACGACGCATGTACCCCTATGCGTCGGTGGGTTAAAGGTTCTTTGGTTTAACTGATTTAGACTTCTCGGAGTTACAAACGACAGCTCGTTTTACAGTTCCAATATTTTAATAATTCACAGCAAAATCGTAGACAAATATATGCTCATTAATTTAACCAAGTAATGAGTTCTCTTTACAAAACACAGCTTACACAAACAAAAAGCTGTAATCGTAGAAATGGTCAATTCAATATGTCCAAGAATAATTAACGTGATCGTATAGTGGTTTTTAACGTTGCAAGTTGCAAAATAATTCAGCAAAACGCTGTTAAAATTATCCAAAGTAATTTTTCAATTTCTAGAATGTTTATTCCACTGTATGTAAGATAAAACAAAACCCGAAACAGTTTTGTAAGACTTAATCCGTAAGTCTTGCTTGCACTCCCGTGACGCTAACTTGGGAATCTTGTGCAAAGTAAAGAACAGCGCGATGGACTAACAATTTAGCCCGGTTTTTATACAAAAGAGCGACTGACCATCCTCGTGATGAAATCAATCACCTTTTCCATAAACTGCCAAGCAATAAAATCTTTAGCAATTAATTTGATATAACTTGTCGATCTCGAGGAGGAAATACAATTCCTTAAACCCTAGAAACTCCGGTGAGTGACCTGTTGACCGATGTTCACTGAACATCTATCAGCTAGGTAGGCGAAAGTGTTACATATCGTTCCATAATTATTGATATTATCATACGTAGTAATTATGATTTTCATCACTGTTTATTATTGTTGAAATGATGCACACAATGCCCGAACAACTAACAATAACATTTTTAAGGCAAACTCCATATGTCAAATGTCTTGAGTATTTTCAGTTTTTAAACACTCAGAATGTTTCTATGATTAATTTTCCAGACACTTACAACGTTTAAACATGTTCACCACTCGGTTCATTTTGTTTTCATTAAAATATGAAGAAATAGGAAAAATGAAATTTTCCTTAAAAATACATGTATACCTTAATTTGCATATCAATCGAAATTTAAAATTCGTGAGAACAATATTTTTACATACATATGCTCTACATTTTCTTTATGTTTACAGAAATGTGTTTATTGAATGTTACTTATGCGAGACAAAGGAAACCCAAGGTGATTGACGCACGGATGAGATCACGGAAAAGAAATCAACATGCAGTTCAAATGTTGGTAAAAGTGTTGTGACATTATGAAAATGTGATTTTCATATTCCACCGTGATATTAGTGACTTTCCGTGTTTAAATTATATGTCAATGTATGTATTCTTGTATGTCTTTGAAACCGAACATCACTTAAGGCAATTATATGTACTAGTATTTAATATAAGGGTTTCCTGTACACGCACAAAATTTATATTATATAATATATATGTGAATGCTTCTTGCAGGCAGTAGTATATATATCGTAACGAAAAATTAATATTACATTGAAAGGGAAATAATATAATTTCGGTCTGGAACGAAAACAACACAAAATGTGATTTAATATCACATATTTTATTTCCGAATTGAGTTTTTTCCTGATTGGTTAATACTTATACAAAAACTGATACTGCTGGCTGAAATCTGTAATCTTATACAGCTCTATATCTTTTTTTTTTGGTTTTTGTAAAGAAAGGAAGGGATTTGTAATGTAATAATGTAATATGGAAATTATGATTATAATTTACAAACATCGTAGGTGTTGTACACTTGATAGGTATTTTAGCCACGGGTCAATTTCATGTCTTCACCTATATCTTTTAATTACATTGGACTCGATCTTGTTATGATTAAGCAAGACGTTATATAACTGTTACTGTAGTTTTCTATATTTTTCATGTCAAGCTGCCATCTTGAAAATGTAGTACAGTCACGAACAGTCTAGTGTAAGGTATAAAAAAACCAGATATTTTATCTTGGATTGGCAGAGAGAACGGCCGTATGGCCGGAATGAGCCACATAATGCCTTTTAGGAGGACGGTATGTTAGTCTCGTGGCTAAATTGCTAAACTTTAAATAAGACAAACTTATGACACTTAGAAAGACACTTAGAATATTTATACTTATAAGAAAGAACTGTTTATGTTTTAGAAAGTCGGTTAAAACATTAAATAAACTGTTAAAAGCTTAAAGATATATAAAGTTATTTCGGAACTTAAAAAGTGTTTGTGTTATTACACCCTAAGACCTTTGTAAGAATTAACCACTACGTTACAACGCGCAATAAATGACTCAAGCCTTTGACAACCACGTGTGACCTTGACATTAAGCCTTCGGAAACAGTCATAACAAATACACGGGAAGAAATCGACAAAACAAATAAAACCAGGAATTTGTTTCCGCCTTGGAAGGTCAGTGGTAATAGAACATAGATTGCTGGAGAGAAGGGGTGGGGCATTAAGGGTTTCAAACTTCCCGTCTCTCCGTGCCAAAAAAAGTTAACAAAATGCTAACATCAATAGTAATTTTCAGTCTTTTAAAATTGGTATCATTCACATTGTGAAAGGTTATTTAACTTGTTATTCCAGAATGTCCACAGATTGACAACTGCAAACATAGATATTGCACATACTCGTGGAATACTAAATGCCGTGAATGCTTCGATGATAAAATATTCTTTAAAAAGACCAATTCTGACACGTCTTGTGAACGTAAGTAAACGGTTTCAAATTTTCAAAAGGTTTTTAAATGAAAAAAATGTTCGTTTACTTGAAATATTTTGTGATTTGCCGATTCTTCATTAGATTCTCTGGTTTCAGAAGTCACACAGTTCCTGCCTATTTTATGTATTTGCATGTAATTATGTTGAGAATGAATATGTATTGGAATGAATTTACTACGGCAACTTGATATTAAACTCAAATACGCTTGGAAAATACAACATCAAAACAAAACCAATTAAAAGAGAGACCCAAACCTCACACTTGACAAGGCAGTTTCTCGTTAGCGTCATCATCTACAAGTTGCTTGTTATTTTTATGTCTAACTAACCAAAGAGCTCGAAAATATTGCATGATTTGAATGCACAGACACACAAACACACAAAACAAAAGAATTATGGAGCTATTCAGCAAATTGGTACATTATAGGTACATTACAAGAACACTTGTACATTTTTTTTTCAAAGGTTTAATGAATAACTTAGAACGGTAAGTGGCAAAACAATTTGTCACCGTGGTTTAGAGCAGGTTCTTGGGTGCACTAACCTCAAAATTGCCCCCAAAGGTATACAAAATAGGACGCCACAAACAAGACGAAAAAAATAACCCGACGGATTGTCGCCTTGGAACGGTCAATGGCAAAATAATTTACCACCAGGAGTTTAAACCAGGCTCTTTGGTGCACTAACCTGAAAATTAGCCCGTAAGTTTCTCATGTGAACAAAGTACAGTTGTCATGGTGAAATAACTCCAGCTCGCCCATCAACTCGAAATATTACATGCAAATGCAAAGAAACATATAAAACAAAAATATAAAAATTTAAAAGCATTCTCAAACAATAGGGCGGGTACTCAATTACCTTATCGAGACCAGTGCTACTGGAATAATATCAGCAAGAACGCGATGACAGGGAGAAAAGAAACGAGCTACTAGGGCCAAACACATTCATGTGATTTTTTTTTAATTTGACAGGCTGATGAGAAAAAGAACATTTGCAAAGAGTTTTCTTTAAAAACAGATGGACCATGTCTCACAAATTGGTTGGCGTGTTTTCTTACGAAATCATACGGCTTTTAAATATCTGGTAGAGAAACGACAATTGAGAATTATTGTGAAATACTTCTTAAATATGCAAAGGGAGGTATTAAGAAAAAAGATAAAGAGTAAAACATTTTGAAATCTTGATTGCTGTCTTAGAAAATTTGTTTCAGTTTACCTCCACACCCGGGTTGCCCTGCTGTTTTTTTTTTTATTAAACGTTAAGGTTGAGTAACTTTTTAAGCATTTTTAAGATGGTTTCTTTTGTAATACTTTTTTAAACTGCTTGTTTTATTTTTAAAAGATTTTCAAGTTTTTCATAATGACTTTCAGGGAAAACAAATATTCCCGATTATGACCATATTTTGTAAAACCAAATATCGCGGCTACAACAACTTTTGTAGAAAATCTTCCAAGTAGTGTTCCTGTAAAATTTAACTTTCAACTAGAACTTTTTAGAAGATTTAACAAATGGTTGTAGGTCCCTTTGCTGTGGAAGTTTAAACACATGGAGCCATAATCTGAAAATATATTTTGAGCCTTAGTCTTGATCTTCATTTTATTTTTCCCGAGTTCTAGTTTATGATTTCGTTACAGGTATGTGTGCATGGAACGGACACTATTGCTGGCCTGGAAAGTGTGAAAATGAATTAAAAAGAGAATGCATTTGCGCTGCTGGATTTATTAAAACAGATACAGCCTCCGAAACTTCCTGTCAACCAACTTTAAAACCATCTATATTAACATGCGACACAGTAGTTCTTATCCCGGGCGGTGAAAAGAAACGTGCAATGAGCAAAGGCAATTCGACAGCTTGTTCATACCTTGAAGACATTTATGGAAATTTTCAGCCGTCTGTTCTACAGATCAATATGATGTCCGAATACACAGTGCCTTTGCCAGACTTGCCTAAACCAAGTTTCATATACGAGTATAATTTCGGTGTAACAGATACGGCAGTCAATATATTACGCCAAGAGATCAACGGTGAGTACTTGTCGCCCTAAAAAGATAAATAATGTTTAATTTATAAACAAATTTGCGTTTGTGTCAACACTTAAAAAACTCCATCGAGATTTAAATGTTTATATTATTTGAAGTACTTTGAAGTAATTCGCTTTGAAGTCTTCGCTGAAGTACTAAAAGATTACTTGAAAAACCAAAAATCTTTAAGATACATATAAATTCATTCGATTTTTCCCGAAAAGTGTTTTAATAAGGAAGTGATGAAGATCTGTAGATAATAAAGATTAACTGCATTAGTTTATTTACGACGACATAAAGTATGCGTTTAAATACTTCCTTAATAATCTTGAATAAATTCTACACCCTTAATACTACTAGAAATTAAAACATCTAAGTCGTTGTTTTATTTATAACTTATGTACTCAAGGTATCACGATAAAATTACGTACTACCCAGCTGTTGGCCGATACAAGTTCAAGTGTACTCGCAAAACAAACTGTTACTAATTCTGGTAATATATCACTGGCATCTCAAACATATGTTCTACATGACGGTCAGGCGTAAGTATCATTACTACAATAATTATTTCAGGGTTGATTTTCATTTTTTGCCTTTGAAATCAAATGCTACGTATCTGTTCAAGAATTACTTATATTCATTCTTCTTGCTTATAAATGTTTGCTAATATTCATAAAGGTGGTTCCAGTATCAGAACTAAATAACCACTATGAGAAAGTTATTCAGCCATTTGTTTTAGTCCCAGTATGATCCTTAAAAGAGTAAAATATTATTAAGTCAATAAAATTGTAAAATTGTTTTATTACATGTACATGTATTTAGCAAATATTATCTATTTTATTCGAAGACCATTCACCACAGACCTTGGAATTACTGCATTGAAGGTTCCATGTTCACAGTCATATGCATACCATAGTTTGGGATGGATCAAAATTGTACTGTTTATTGGTGTAAATATTGAGTTGCGCTCAACCCGGGGCTATGCGGCCTGGGCAGTATATATGCATTTCCATTACTGCCCAGGAACAGGCTCAATCAAACCGAGCCTGAAATATGTTCATATTTGTCGTGTTTGTCGGCTTTCAATTTTCTCTTTTCATCTATATTTAAAAGAGGGCCATGATTGCCCTAGTGCAAGATCAATTCTTAAATAAAGTCAATTTATCTCCAGTAAAGAAGTTTAAAATAATTAAATCATATTTTTAGATCATTTTAAATATGATTAATATATATTCATAAAGGGAATGGGTTTTAACCCTCTAGAAGGCAAATTATTTATAAAATGACAAGTTAATATGGACAACGAGTGGCCATTCCTGATATGCATATTTAACTTTTTTACAATCACAGCAGTTTTGTTTGTGTTGTGTGGCGGCCGAAAAACGTCTCCCCGTCCATTCAATCAATACTGTTATCTTTTCATCCCTCAGGGATTGCTGTTCACGTTCACTTTTCACACCTCTCCCCAACCACTCAAATTCCTCTTTTACCACATTAATATCACGCTCTCTTCTCCCTTTACTTCTTGGGGAGGTGGCCATTCCTGATATGCATATTTCATTTTCTTACAATCACAGTAGTTTGTGCTACATTCAATCAATACTGTTATCTGTTCATCCCGCAGGGATTGCTGTTTACATTCACTTTTCACAACCCTCCTAAACCACTCAAATTCTCTCATATACCACATTAATACCATGCTCTCTTTTCCTCTCAACTTTTTGGTGTGGAGAGGCTGTGTCCGCTGAGTCGCTATTCTTGATATGCATATATAAACTTTTTTTCCAAATGAACATTTCTAGGACTAATTTTTAAAATTGGTAATTAGATGAACATACTTAGACATATTTAAACAATATATCGGCCCTTGGAAGGCTAGTTGACTTACGATAGAGAAATGGCACGAATAATTTCAATATAGATATTACTGAAATTTTCAAATGATTGTTCGAGTGAGGTGATTTTTTTAAATCTTGATTTTTTAACAGTTTTATTTTTCCACTTTACCCCGTTGACATATAAGTTCAGTTTTGAAATTAACATTCTGAGCCGATAAATTTATAAAGACAATGACATCTAATACCTCACAAACCCTTAAAACCAGACGCCACGATGATTGATCGCATTGAACTTTATTTGGAATATATCTGTTATTATTGGGGTAAATAAAAAGGTGCTTGCCTGCAATTCAACGTACCGGTGCTTTGTAATTATTTTTGCATTATTAAAAAAACAACAATGTTATTGTATAAATACCTGTAAGTTGTGTATGTTTGAGTCATGCTTAACTCTATACAGCGTTAATATTTCATTTGCAAAGTTTATTTTAGAGCAATGCTGCTCCAAAATTCTCTCCCCTAAGCATAGACAAAAAACACGATTTTATTTTGTATCTCCTTTACAGAGCTAAACATTTCGAACTAATCCGCTATGAATTTAATTTAACAGAGGATCAACCATTATTCATTCAGTCATCCTTTAGTCAGAAAAGTAAAAGCATCCACCTTGAAGAAACAATAGCGAATTTATTAGAGAAATACCTAGTGATTTTAAACAGCAAGTATATTTTTAAACTATCCAGGCAACGGCGATAAAACTTGCAAATCGTCTTTCCTTAACTCCTGGTACCCATGTTTCCATTGTTTTCATGTTGTGTAAAAATTGCTTCCATTCATATCCTTAACATTGTTTGAAGCCCTAGAAAAGCGAACAAGCTGTAAAATGAAATCAAAAACGCGTATGATGTTGCACGCGAAACATCGCCATAAAAACTGGAAAATTAACAATATTAACATTAAAATGTGTCGGAGCTTTTTTCACCAAGACATATTGTTTGTTTATATAAGAACATGTTTGGGCAAGTGTGATGTTGGTTCATCATATAACCTGGTTTAAACACCCAGTGGCAAATTGTTTAGATACTGGCCGTTACAGGTTTTGGTAAAATAACTCTAACCCATCCATCAAACCCACAATGTTGCATGCAAAAGAACACACACTAGAATGTTCTTTTTCAAATGACGAGATTAATTTAAAAACAAGGACGGGGTGGTAATAAAGCTATGTTTCTTAAAAACCTTAAGTAATTTTGTCTTTCTATTTGGCTTGTTGTATTAATAACAAACAATAGGTGTTTTTATAAATTGGTACAGCCAATTCAATCGTTCTTTCGTAAAATATACTTTGAAGGTCAATAAGATCTATTCATTTACTGAAAACAGATCTTTTAGGAAATGTCTTAAATGATCAGATTCAAATCAATGTGACTAAGAACGAGCGTTATAACTGAAATAGACTTTCAAATTTCACGAAGTGGATAGCTCTTATCGTCGTCTTCCTCATTCAATCCGTAGGAAATAGAGGCCAACCGTGAAAGCAAAATGTCTCTGTCAGATTTATATATAATAATTCTAAAGAATATTAAAAAAACTTCTAAACTCCTGCCACCGTCGTGCAACCGAAAAGGTAGGCAAAGACGTCAACTGCAGATGAGTTTATTATTTTGCTAGCAGAATGCTGCAGAATTTCCGTTTGTAGCCTTGTGTGAATTGATAATATCATATGTTTTCTCCATTTTGCAAATCAAATCTCTATTAAACACAGGATGAGAACTATCTTGTTGCAGATATGATGTCTCAAAATACAGCTGCATTTTTTACTTTTTTAACCCTCAAATTTTAACCAAATGAGTGTTACCTTTGCCGCCTTGTGTTTTGGATCGAGTTAAGATTTTAAATGATACAAGTGTCTGTATCCAAACTAATAGTTGAAATATTACACTTCATTTTTTTTTTAATTTTAAGATTAATATTTCGGAACATTGAACGGAAATATGTATAGTTTTTTTTTAAATTGATGACGTTCTTTATTTAGATCTAAAATAGTTCCTTAAAAAACCTCTTAATTTTATGTTAATGGTCATTGGTATGTGGCGGATTAGGCATGAAGAAAGCAAGACGACTAACTGTAAAGCAACTGTTACATTATTTGCTCAAGTGTTGAAAATGAGGCCCGACTGCCAAATCTTAAATAATATATTGAACAGGTCTATCTGTTACTAATTTAATAACCTGGTCTGTCGACCTTTTTTTTATATACGAACGTGGACACGTAATATAAAATGAAAATGGGCGTTATGGTTAGTCGATAGCTAGTGCACAGTTATGGTGAAAATATAATTTTACTGCTTTTATAAACCTGTGATTTTTAACAAACCGATCGGCCTCATAAAAACGCGCCTGGCTCATTATAGCTACTGTTCCGTTAAGTACCGTTGCAAATGGAAAGTCTCAGTTGATCGTTATGCTTACCTTTTTGGTTGCACGAAGTTGGCAGCGGTTTAAAAGTTTATGAAGGTTTATAGAGAAATCTTTTTTAAGAACCTAGAAGCTCGATCTGCGCTAGTAGCCGGCAGTTACGGTGTTTAAAAAGGAGATTTTGTAAAGTAGAGTACAAAAATCTTAAGAGTTTAATGGACTTTGAAATAATACCCAAACCAAAAGGTCTGTGAGACTGTCAATAGTTAAGTTTTCTAGTCTTCTCAGTGTCCAGCATAAAGTAATTAACTAATATTAATACCAGCATCTCATAACATGCTGTAATTAGCACCGTAGCAAAATGTAAGTGCCGGTGTACAGGGCGCGATCTCTTGTTTCTTTTGCAATAAGCATGCAAACTACAGATAAAGCACATACAAATTTACCACTGTGTCTTTTGCAGATAATTTCTATTCAGTCATAATTCTCCAATCGGCTTCAGTGTAGCTCAAGAAAAGTGCGTTTAAACAGGAAATGCACAAAATTTGCAGCCCATAAGGGTTCATTGTGACGAATGAGCAAACTACTTTTTTCTGCACATAGAGAAGACTAGATACATAAAGACTTTAGAACCGTACAGGCCTTATGGTTTGAGCATTGTTTCATGGATTGTTTGATTGGATACATTTTATTCTCAAGCAATATGTAATCAGCATGAAATGGCAAATTGGGTGTCTTTCTTGTAACAGAATGTCTGACTAAAGGTACTTTAAAACTTCATGATTTGTTTTGGCATTTGTGCATAAAGCATGAACATATTTTGAGAAAAACCCCCAATAATACTCCGTCCTCCGTTGTCAACTCTATATCATTTTCCGCTCATAAATGTCTAATAGGACAAAATAATATATGAGTTGTATTTACAATCGTAACTATCGAGTTAAGCGACCTCAAATAAAAGAACCAATTGACGATACGGCGATTTTTTTTTCACTGCTCTCACGGCTCAAACAACGTTACTGGCATACTGAAATAGGTGGAAACGAAACTTTAAAAATGAAAATACTGCAGGTACGGTTTCCTTTAAGAATGTCGTTTGCTTTACTGGCAAGGCGCTGACGCCGTAATTGTATGGCTTCGGTGTTATCTTAATATTTATTGTATTATATAAAGTTTATCTCTATCAAAAAGCAAAACGCATTAACGTATCAAGGCATTTAAGGGCGTAAACTAATTTATGTTAATGAAAACTATATTTGCAATTTTCAATTACAAATTAAAGTATTAAAACAAGATATTAACTAGACTGGGTCCTCTGGACACTGATGCCTACACTGCTGCAACAACATTTGTAACAAAATTGTGTATCAGATATGAACCATATGTGGTGATCATGACTAGTAAATGAGAAATAAGTGCCACAAAAGTTTATGACTAACATAAACAACCAAAACTCTGGTGAAAGAGGTTGCAAGAAAAATGCCTTTTCAACAATCTAGACATCATGTCTAAAGATCTGTGGAAGTTTAAAAGAATTCAGCAAAACAGAAGGTTTGGAGTTGATGCCCCAATATTTTATGACAAATTAACAAAGGGCCATTAGTCTGATAAAAAGATCGCAGGAAAAAAACTCTTTTTAAGATCATCTACTCTACATATCCAGCTTGGTCATCTTTGCAAGTTTAAAAAGAAATCCGCCAAGCAAGTTCAAACAAGAACCGCAAAGCGTCAACTTGACGAAGCACCGCAATGATAGTTAATGAGGGTTTGATGTCACAAAATATTATTTCTAAAAGTTGAAAACAAAACAAACAAACACTAAAGCTTTATCATGACAGTTCGATGAGAATCAATTCCAATCAAGTTTTATTGTGTATGAATGGTATTTTGACATTTAACATAGAATTCAATCTTCTTCTAATTTGTGTCTTTACATATTCAAACTGGTAATTAAAGATACTAATCATAAATATTTGTTTACATAATTGACTTCAGTTTTTCAAATTTATTTGAAGGTTTGACCGAACTTTCACGTGTTATTCGATTTCTACAGATTCCTCCGCGAATAAAAGTGACCAGTTTACTGTATACCAACATGTTTTATTACTACTATTTCATAAACTCTATAAATATTGTTGTATATCAAATTTCAGATTGTGCGCTGAATTTGAGGCAAGCGGTGGTGGATATCTCAAGAGTAAGAATACCATAAGTCATGACGTGTCGTCTGCCGTACCGTACCAGAAAGTCAAACAAACTAGATTAGTCTGTTACAGATTTGACAACGTTCCACCAGAACACTGCCAATCCAGCGGAAAATGTTTGCAGGAACCAATCCAATTACGAAACAGAATCACAAGAGAAAGAACAAATAGAGTAAGCTTTGACGGATGGACAGATCCTATACCATATCGTGGTTCTGACATGCACGCTTCTTCAATAGAACACTATGAAGTTACTGTGAATATGGTCATTCCAGTAAACGGATATCCATCTAAGGTAGACACTAAAAGTGTATTCAACAAGACGGTACCGTACAAGGAGCATGCAATAGATATCAATCTAACATCAGAAATACCCAGCTTATACAGCATTCTGCTTGAGGTAAAGGATGTAGCTGACAATGTTCGTATGGCGCGACGATTTCTTCTTTACGACAACACTACTTTTATAACAACCGATTCCTACAGACCTTTAATAGTGACATCGGCGTCCAGCGCGACAAACTATTTATGGCAGATTCACCATCATGATACCTGCTTAGATTGGAAAGATCATTTTCTGAATCGCTTTTACATGGATAATGAGCTGTTAAATCCAATAGAACATCACCCCACCGGACTCATATCGGGCGTTTATGATCAGCAATCTGGCGATTTGCCGATATCAGGCACTCCAAATGTTTATGGAATAACCAGGTATATGTGGTCTTGGAAACTAAAAGATGGCTCTTTCTCCAGTGAAATAATTGTTCCCAACTTGCTTAATCAGTCATTCTGCCAAAACCTTAATGTCACTGATGGTCAGACTTACATAATTCAGGTGCGCCCTGTAGACATAGCAGGCAATACAATCAAGGAGGAAAAAGTTGTTCATATTGATCGTTCTGCACCAGAAATCAACAATATTTGGTTAATAAAAGATGGTTACAAGACACTGTTCGTTCACCACAGAACAGATTTATCCACAATGAAGCTGTATTTTGAGACAACAGATCCTCACAGTGGAATAAGAACAATCGAGTGGACTTTCGGCGAAACTGATTCAGGACAAGAACTTGCTTCTGGAGCGTTGCCCGCCGGAACAATTTCGGAAGTAAGTTGAAACTCATTTGCTAACATATCTTTATTTTGGTTTAAATACTTTGAGCTTTTTAAATTATATGGAACGTTGTGTTATATTTTAATTAATCAATTAACGTATATTTGCGGATGTATCGGATATTTCAGAAATGCCCTACAGCCGGAGCACGCTGTTACTGCCCAAACGTTGGAGCATGTGAATTATTCAACTACACGGTACCTCTAAACAAGCTTGTGGCTGACAATAAACACCAGGGTGATCATAATAGAAACTACTACTTTACCATCAAAGTCACAAACCACGCGATGCTTTCTAACATCGAACACGTCGATATTCTTGTTGACGACTCTCCGCCCGAAACAGGTGTTGTGTATGAAGGTATATATGATTTAAACGTGATTGCAACCGAGCGTAATTCAATTTAAAATTTTACACTTGATATCTATTAAGCCATTATTAAACATAAACAAAGTCCTTGAAACACATTCCATCGGGCTATTGTTTTATGTTTTGTTTATGAGGTAACTAGAGCTCAGATAAATTGTCAAAATCATATCATCATTTGCTTATTTTTGTATCTTTAGCAAATCTTTTTATTTAAGAGTTTAAAGATTAACAGTCCAATGCACATTTTAAAATAAGCCATATCGATATTATTTTATCTTAAAATATTGACTAAATCTACAAATTGAATCAGTGGATACTGTGGTATCATTTAATTTCGCTGGCACGAAATTTCGTGCAATCGCCGAAAAAGATTGTTTCGCGCGGACGTAAATTCGCGCAAATCCAATTAAAAAAATTCTTATCGATATTTTACCGGCCCTTTATCAATACCTATTGTTTATTTCAACACGCGAGCTAATCATGTGTCAGTTGGCCCCCGGTCAATTACCACCTCCTTTGTAAGTCAATTATCGGACCGCTGTTTATTCGGCGCCGCTTATTGACACGGGATCCGTTTGATCCATCTATCTGGACTATTAATATCATAATTGGCATGTTAAATTTCGTACCCGTTTTATGGTCTAAAGTGAATAATTGCGGAACAGTTACTCAAAAAAGTATTGATAAATTAAAAATGAGATGACAACGATACTGTTTGGTAAAACGTGACCTCACCTAAATGCGCGGACTAAATTTTCGTTCAAGTTTTGAAGTAACCTGAAACATATTCCAAAAGAAATTCGATAGTTATAACTAATTTTATTTTCTTTATTAATATAATTATTCGATACTTCAAACTTATATCAAATAGCGTTATGGGCAACTATATAAAGTGTAGTTCCATTTGGACATAGCACGTTTCGGATACGTATGTGGAACTTTTTGGTTAAATTTTAGCTTAGGTTTTGAATTCGCGCACTGGCCCGAGCGCGAATACGCGAAAATTTAGCCATCGCTAAATAAAATGATACCACAGTATATTTGCGTTTGATCCAATATTCGGCGCTTTATTTGTTAAATCGACATGTTGTTTACACGTGGAATTCATAGTGAAGTTTTGTTAGTAACCTCCAGTTCATTGTATTACAACAAAAAAAATCTCCTTTTTGATCGAATTTCCACAAAACCGCGGTTTTGTAATTCATTTGTGTTATGTTTTAAACAAATTGATGTTTGATAAAAAATACAGACACGATGATGAGATGCTAATACTAATACTAATATATAATAATAATAATAATAATAATAATAATAATAATAATAATAATAATTATTATTATTATTATTATTATTATTATTATTATTATGCTGTAATATAAAATCCATCAAAACAATTGATCGTAGGTACATCACATTTCGTCATTCCTCTCACAGACAATAACGAAAGATAACAGTAAGAAGTACGTTTGAAACTAAGCAGGGACATCAGATATGTATCAAACAAAAATGGGCAGAATTTTCAGTGGGACGGTCAATCGAAGTTTTTAGTCGGTCCCGGGTGCTCTGACCTCATATTTACTATACCTTTGAAATTGTAATTGTAATATCTTACCAATATATGATTATAACTGATTACTATTTATATTTTTTACCGAAATCAAAATAAAATCTATACTGTATTTGTTTATTTCTTTTAGGCCCAGTTGATAGTAATGATATTGATTATACAAGAGACGACTCCTTTATTGTACATTGGCATGGATTCATCGACCACGAAAGTGGAATAAGGTCCTACAGGATCGGTCTCTCCAAACGATGCCTCGGACAGCTAGAGCTTTATAACTTTTCTTCTGTCGCTGACATTCAGTATTATGAGGAAATTCTTTACACGGAAACATCAACAAAAGTATCGGCAAATTTCACGGGAAAGCGATTCGTCACGGTTATTGCATTGAATAATGCGATGGATCCTTCGCAAGCAGTTTGTTCAGATGGTATAACAAGAGATATTTCACCGCCAGAGATACGAAATATATCTTTACAGCACGCTAAATGGTCGGAGTCAGTCATCTGCCATGAAGGATCAGCATGGTTGTTGCATTCTAGCCTTAGCAAAGTTAAGCTTCATAACATTACGGAATGTTCCAACAAGTGTTCTCAATCTACTGCGCCACATCCACTTGCAGCAGTTTTACCAACAAAGCCAGAGACACATGCCGATGTTGACATTTCTGCATTTATGTGCAGCAAATTACAAAAATATGATACGAACACTGTTATTTATCTGCCAAATGACCATATATTTCTCAGCTGGGACTTTGAAGTAACGTGGAGTCAAATAAACGACTTCTCGGTGGGCATTGGAAGAGACGCTTCTGAAACAACGTCACCAAGTGTAGATGATTATCAATCTACCGGAAGAAAAACATACTATAAACGCCGACACGAAGGGATAGGAGCTGATGAACTATTTTATATATTTCTGAAAGCTGAAAACAAGGCTGGTGTAAACAAGACTGTCGTCATCGGACCTGTCCTAATTGATGAGACCCCGCCAGTAAGTCGAAACATCCCGATAGTTGAAATCACTGGAGGAAATGTAGTTTTGGGATGGGAAAAGGACACGTTTTACGATATTGAACAGAAGGAACAAATTAATTCAATCTTCTTCCAAATCGGTATGTACCCTATTTCCCAACCAAACATTTCATGACGTTGTACATTAACTATACATGAAGTATTTTCACAGTCACATGTTTCATCAAATTTGGTGCAAATTAAATTTAGTTTTTACATTAAATTACAACAATGTTAAAACGGTAGCAAATATAATAAATTATATAATACAAGTAGGCAAATCATTCATTCAAATTGTGAAACATGTGTTACATGGTCAATGTAATTTTAGCTTCAGGGCTCAATCGATAAGTATCCAGGGTTTGAAGTATATTATTAATTTTATTTGTCTTTCTTTTTAGGAAATGATGTCTCATTTGTGACACCGTTGTTACAGTGGAGTTTAGAGTCATCCGATCCATGTCTTGCTTATAGAGGAGGATGTTTTATGTATCCTGTTCGTAGACTTCAGACTCAAGACACAGACCTTGGCCTTGATTTCTATGTGGACATGCATATATATAACAATGCTGGACACAAGCTTAAGGTGACGTCGGAAAAGTTCAAGATTCCATCGAGATTCCCTCCCGGTCACGCCATTGTCGCCGACCTAGACCCAGAGGTTATCTACTCAAACACTGATACTAACGTGCATTTTACACCGAACACGATTTGTCTTTCTTGGACAGGCTTTAAACACCATGAATCACTTGTGCTCGAAGTTGGTGTAGGATCTTCGAACACAACTGATGACATTGTTTCTTTCAGACAAATTAATGCAAGTGACACAAGTAAACAATTTTGCATTAAAGACAGTAATATCGTGACCGGTTATTTGTATTTCGCGTTGGTAAAGGCCTCGTGTTCAGGGGGGACAACTGTTTCATCATCTGACGGTGTTTATATAGTGGGTGAAACCGAGCTTCGCCAATCTCTATCAGTTCAGATGGGAGAATATTGCGGGTTGGCCACAGGCAAACGATTAACAATTAGGTTTAATAACGAATCAATGTCGAAATATGTCGATTTTAAAGTTACAGTCGGAAAAATCTATACCATTAAAACAGTAAATGTAACTGAAATTTTCTCTGATGACGGAATCCTTCGTGAAGAATCCCACGAGACATTTTCCTTTATTTCTTACATCGAAAATCCTTCTTTCCGTCTGAAAGGTCTACATAATTCATTTGCCGAGATACACATACTTCCATGTTATGCTCCACAAAAGTACATTACAACAAACACAACGATTCATGCCTTTTGGTATTATAAAAACACAAGTCGTGATTATATTACTTTTGAAGCAGCGCTTGTTGAAAAAATAAACGGTTCATTTGAATACACTATACAGCTTGAAAAAATACACAATTTTAAGAACAACGTTACATTTGAAGATGCTAATTTGAAATCTGACGTAAAGTACAGTGTTGCAGTGAAACAGTGCTCTAAAGTACGATGTCTTGATCCAGTTTTCTCTGACGAGTTTGAGGTGGACGATGTTCTGCCAACCGGCCGACTGTTAACCTCCGTTATTTCCACAAACCCGAACAGTTCATGTTACGGAATATCCTTTAGTTGGGAAACTTTCAAAACCGACAGTAAGATCCTTTTCTACCAGTGGACAATATCTAAGGACAGCAGCGCTGCACATATTTTGACCTCGTGGCGAACAGCATTGTCTTCGGATAACACCTCACATCAGGTTTGGTATTTAGTTATTGCAACTAGCAAAAGATTTATGATATTTGTTACAGTTACAATTTAGAGGTGCTTTGTTGCAATTTAGAAAAAAACAGCAGTATTTATTACAGTAAATGACTCTTAATTTCATTTTAGAGTAAGACATAGCTTATTACTTCTGTTACATTATATTTCCTTGTTATAATGTTAGTTTTTACGGACCTACTTACATATATAACATTTTGGAAAATCAACATCGATATTACGTGTATTTTAGGTGAGTTCTTGTATTACCCTTCCTGTTCATGGACATTCGACTCTGTACGGTTGTGTAAGAGCCTTCACTGAAAGTGGTCAACGTGGAACAGTTTGTGACACCATGAAAACAATTTATGATAAAGAATACAATCGTGAAATTGTATACGACATTGACATTAAATCGCCTGCGTGGGAGACAATTAAAAGGGTATGTGCAATGCATTTAGTATGTTAAAAAATCAATGTATTAAATGTATCAAAACATTGCAAATTGTGGTTCAAAAAAGCCAATTAACATTTTACAGACAAATGTACTAGTAATTAAGGCTTTCGATGATATTGGAATATGAGAGAAAAGTTTATTCTGTTAAACATAACTTTTAAATTTCAGTCACTAACTAGTTCAAATATCGGCAAGATATACAGTGTTCTTCACGATAATGAGTTAGACTTTGGTAACCACGCAACCACTGTAGCAGGTGCCATGTTGTATGCTTCCGAACGACCAGTCACGTGGTATTTGATGACGTCAAGAGAAGTGCCACTGCATTGTGACTCTAACATTAACTGTTTGGTGGAAAAACAAACTTATACTGGTTATGCTTTATTTGACAAACATGTGAAGCTTAACACTTTATACTACATATGTGCATATTCTAACTCGACAACTGTAGAACGCGAGTGGTTTTTAGAGACTTTAGAAGAGTTCTCGTCGTGTAGCAACGGGTTTGTTTTGGATGATATTCCACCAGTACCGGGAGATATACATATAACCAACATATCCGGCTTCATAAAGGACATTCGGCATTTAACACTCACTTGGGAAAACTTCAAAGAAAACATAGATGCAAAAGAATTAGGATACGTAAACAGTATGAAAGGTTACAAATATGCAATAGGTAAGTTAATGAATTTACTTATAATCGCTGATTTATTTTTTTCCATATCTGTTTTCATTCAGTTCTATTATTTAGACAGTTTAAAAGAGAAGGCACTTCGATATCTGCTCGGAATTAAATTACAACCATTCTAACGATTTTCATTCAATTTTAAATATGTCATCAGTCTGCTTTCATTATTCAAGTTTCTTGATGTGTCTGATGACTCTAAGCTCTATAGTGAGGATTTTACTAACTGTGCTTCTTCAGGACAAAGACCTGGTAGCGAGGACATTCAAAACTTCACTGATGTCGGACTAGCAACACATGTTGTAATTGACATGATTGGTGTGGCTAACGGAGCAACGATATTTGTCACAGTAAATGGTAATATTTCAGACAAGAAATATCTTTAAAAAAGATAAACGGCGTTGATGGAAAAGATTTATATATACATGTATATAATAAAGAAAGAAATACAGAGAGGCGAAGCAGACACAGTTTAGTTAGTTTATTTTACTTGTTATAGCTGTTGACGAACCCTCCCTGCCTTCTTAGTATGACCAAGAGATTAAGCGACCGAATCATGACAACTTATAAATTCATTTAAAGTGTCTTTCAAAAAAAATGTTGAAGCTGTTGCAACAATTTCATACAGTGATAACAAGTCGGTTAAAGAAGCAATGTATTACATTAAGTCTTGATCTACATTTATTCAGTTTCAATAAAATACCTCTTGTAGAGTTAGAACTCAAGATGAATAAATGTCATTGAAAGTTAATATAAATAAATAAAAATATCCTGTTACAAGAGCGAAATCTACCAACTTTTACGTAAATTAACTTTAAAAAAAGTGTCAGTACTGAGTATTGAACCCGGGGCCTCACGCTTGCGAGGCGAGAGTGTTAGCCACTACACTACAATGAACTTGTTTTTTGAACTTGAAATTAACAATCAATATCAAAGGAACTAGAAAGGAACCAGTAAGAACTAGAAATATCTACACTTCATTTTCGTTTTACACTGTGTACTGTACGCAAGTTTTTACCTGACACCCAAGAATATTCCATATAAAATTGTATTTTGACTTAACTGGTTTTTTTAATCGTAAATATGTTTTTCTCCAATACAACACCCACTAACAACCAATCGAAATAATCTATTTGATTTTTCCGCTGCATAATAATAAAAATTCCACTAGATACCTCTCCACCCTGCTAGATGCCTCTCTGGTGTAAATAGCTATAGTTCGATTTTGACCCGTGAGCTGTGACCTTTCGGACAAGTCCACTGTTAAAATCCTAAATAGGTAAAGTGCGTAAATTTACAGTTACCGTTAAGTTAACTTATACGACATTAAAACCTGTCAGCAGATATTCTGTCACAATGTATTAGCTCAGTGGGTAAGGAACTCGGGCTGTGATGCACAACATTGCAAGTTCGATACCAATAACAGTAAGTTTTTTTTATTTTTGTATTTCATATGCTATTTATTATTTTAATTTAGTTCTTATGATATGGTTTTATTTATTGTTTTGCAATTCCCTTTTAATTTTGTTCATATTAATTCGTTTTTATAACAATATTTTGTTGAGCAGCTCGCCGTGTCCCTTAAGCCTCTGCACTGAAGGGGCGCTGACACCTGTGAACATTGACGTTCTGTAAACAATTGTAGTAAAAGGGACCTTCATTACATTATCTTACTTTCATTAAAAAAATGCAAAACGAATTTGCAACATTTTTTTAGCATTGTCCGAAAACTGTGTTTGAGTAAGCTTCGATCGCGACATCTTAATAGCATTTTTTTCGGTGTCTACATGAATTTATTGAAAATAAAATGATATAAAGAAACAGAAAAAATATATCCCCCTCATGGGATTCGAACACATAACCCTTATGCCAAAGAGTTACAAATTTGGTGCGTTACGGCCACGGCCATGAAGCCTTATGCTACAGTGTGTTCAAATTTAACATTTTGTGGATTATTCCAAAAATCTATAAATACAAAAGTACATTCACGGCTCAATGCGTAAAATCGGACTATACCAATCGAAATAGTTTATTTCATTTTCCCTCTGCATAATAATAGAATACGAGTATTATTTACAACATTTCATTGGTCGAAAAACTAGGTCAAAAGTGAGCTTAGACAGCTAACGCCGAAAAAACGTGATCGTTTTCTTGTTGTATCATGTTTATGTATAGGTGTTTTAAGAGCGTTTACGAAATTTAATCGGTCTGTCAGTCGAGCGGCTAACTTCATTGATAAATGTTTATAATTATTCTCTCACCGACTTAATGGTTGCTCTTATATTTAGCATTTACCAATTAAATCGATAAATGACTTGTTATTGCTGATTTACAAAAATAAAATCTCCGACGATTGGAAAAAATGCAATGTCATTTGAAAAAAATATCAGTTCAACCATTAATGCATTTTAGAGAAGTTTATTTACATAGCGAAAACCAAATCGCTTAGTTATGTTAGCAAACATATCAAACTACTTTTTGTGCTCTGTGTTTATATCACAAATATTTACTGTCTCATTAAATGAATCCACTTAGAATAGAGCCATTAAGGATTGGTCAGAAAACACTGACTAAATCGGTAATAAAACAGAATAAAGACTAACATGACATTTACTGAAAAACTGTGCAGACTAATTTGATGTAAAAACAAAGCCTTCTGCTAACAAAACGTTAGTAGTAAAGAATCACTGTTAGTGTAGTCGATACAACTTTTGTTTATCATATACTTTAAAGCTCAGATCAAACTGGAAACTCGGCGTTATTATGGTAATCGGTTATACAAGTTATAAATCATATACTTTAAGGCATAGACCAGGCTGGAAACTCAGCGTTGTTACGGTAATCGGTTATAGAAGTTATAAATCATATACTTTAAGGCATAGACCAAGCTGGAAACTCAGAAAATAAAGTCTCATCTCAGCTGACAGTCGATACATCTCCGCCATCTAAAGGACACGTCACTGTCAGAAATACAAACGCCTACATAGACAACGCAGACTTCATAACGTCAGAATCAGTGACAGTGCACTTAACTGGCTTTATTGACAAGGAGAATGGCATCTCCCGCTTCGAGGTCGGACTGGGGTCGCATCCTTTTATTACTGATGTATTGCCGCTGTTTGTTAGCACCGATGACTATGTAGAAATCAACCTGAATAACGCAGAGCTCAAAGATGGTCACGTCTACTATATGCTAGCGAGGGTAAATCCTTGTCTCTTACTCTCATATATCTTTCCATTATTCATCTAATAGAATTTCGAATATTTAATTTGTATATTTACTAGTTTGTATTCTGAATGTGCTATTTATGATATAAGTATGCCTATGTCACCTGTTATTTATTTTTTTTATTAACATAAGCAATAGTTTTCGACATAATAAAAGTTATTTTATCATCTGTTCTTGACTTTACAATCAGGCATTTAATCATGCCGGACTAGCGTCATCTTTCTCGTCGCTGAAACTGATGGTTGACCGGAGTCCGCCTGCTGGTGGTCACGTGATGGACGGTGATTGGACGAGCGAGGTACTGTAACCTAACAACCCTTTTGAACCTTTTAAACGATAATCAAGATTCTAATATACAAGGAAAACATATTGCAGGACTAAATGTTTTATGTACAGGCTTATCATTGGTTTTCATTACCAACTGCTTTAACCAGTAGACTAATACAACGAATCAGACAACACCAATAAAGGGAGAAGGTGAGGTTTTATGAGTTTTACACTTAAGTAAGAATGTTTTACACTGTCTGATAAGAGAATTAAAGGAAGGGGATAACCCTGTTAATGACTAATCCGAAAACATCATCGTATCTAATTACAACTTCCAGACCTCTGCTAGAGAACAAACTTACCTCTATAATAAGTAAGACAAGTGAATATGCGATGTGATGTAATTGCAAGTATTATACGTTACAGAAAGATACAGACTTCCAGATAGATACCAGCAGAATACTTGGCCACTGGAAAGGTTTCTCAGATGAACACAGTGGACTGGCATATTATCGAGTTGGTCTCGGAACCGACCCTTACCAAGATGACGTAGAACCTATGGTTGATGTTGGACTGATTGAAGGTAAAGGCCAGACGGAAAATTAAACATTTTATTAAATCAATCTTTTTTACTGATTTTACGCAATATTGCACACCAAATCCAGGATAATGGTTTGATTGTGTATCAGTCCGAAATTCTGTATGTCTGTTTGTCTTTTAATATTGGTTCAAGTCTTTCAAACTCTTTGTAACTTCCAATTGGTTGCCCAGAATTGGTCAATTCTTAAAACTTCTTTAACCTCATGTGTCAATGATTTTTAGCAACTTATGTTTTATAACTCTAGTTTTATTCTTTCATGTAGGTAAATCCCCTTATAAATTAAAATTAAGCAAATGGCATTAGCCCAACTTAAATCCTTAACGCCATGTTATCTGCACATAATCTTTTTATTCGCTTCACAAAGGTTACTACATGACGCACGAACAGTTGCGTGCGTTATTACTCGTTTTCAAATAATTTAAAGTTATTCGCCTATGAAGCTGAAGACATTTGATATGTTTCAGAAATTATTTGTTATAGCCACCAGTAGTGTGTGACATTGTTTTTGTTTGCATGAGACCCATCTCCGACATTTTCTTTCATTGTTTTCATGTTTTCATCGCCTGTCATTACTAATTTAATCAAAACATGCCTTTTGTGCACCGTCTTGAATAATCTATCACACTCCGTCTTTCTGAACCCTCTTGTCCAAACTGTGTAACTGGGAAAATAACTCAATAAAACTGACAAATTAGTTATTGTACTTTACTACTTTCACTAACAATACAATTTATATGTAAATCAATTTTACAACTGACAATAATGAATTTCATATATAACTAACAATATATGCCAGTAACACACGGACTACTAAACTGTAATCTGACTGTTCAGAATTAACTAACTCTTTGATTTTAACATTTTTGTCAGTACGTGGGTTGCACACAATGCTGTGGTTACAACACTTTAGTAAAGAGGAAGATACATGCAACCCTCTGACTTTATAATTTCTAATATAAATTTGTTATTTAATTCAAGAATTTGAGTGGCATGCCGGGTTTGCCGTTGGAGAAACGTACTACATAACGGTAGAATCGTGCAACAGGGCGGGTCTGTGCCAAGCCCGAGTCTCCGACGGGGTTACACTCGACAACTCCCCGCCGATACAGGGTCTTGTTCGGATTGGATCAGATGACATACACCAGAAATTTCAGTCTCACACGTAATTATATTTATTCTACATCTAATAAATTCATCCAATTAGCGTCCTTTAATTCTTCCACGTGACCGTCCAATATTTTCCCGTATTGGATCCAAAAAAGTCCGTATTTTTTCATATTGGATGATTAAGTGCAAATGCACTTTACCATTGTTTTACAACGATAAAAGCCGTTGACCGTAAAAATGATCCGAATGAAAAAAACACGTGGTCTTAATAAAATATTGGACCGTACAATATGGAATATATATGGAATAGTCTTTAAACGCTTGAAAAGTCATGCTTCATTTATTAGATGTAAAATAAAAATGTTATTAGACGTTTTACTGTACAATACGGGATATATTTGGACTCGTACACAGCTTAAAAAGTCATATTGGACTCGCCTAACGGCTCGTCCAATATGACTTTTGTACAAGCTGTGTACTCGTCCAAATATATTCCCGTATTGTATAGTAAAACGTCTAATAACCTATAAGTCTTACCTACCCGAAAATATTATACAGTTATTTGGTTTCTTGACAGGGAATGTGAGGATATATTGCCGGTCTGGGTGTCATATTACCCGAGCCGCAGGCGAGGGATAATATGACACCCAGACCGGCAATATATCCTCACATACCCTTTCAAGGAACCAAATAATTGTTTATTATACTTCAAAGATTTTTTAAGACAAAAATAATCAGTTTTATTATACTGCAAAGAAATTTGCTTGAATTTGATTGGATAATTTGCCGTTGATGTATATCCGTATTAACGGATCGGCCGTAGATATGAACGCACGTGCCTTAATTTCCCTCTCTGGCCTCTAACATTTTGTTGTCGTCCGCCATTTTGTTTTGAATTTTCGTAAAAATGCATAATTTGAAGCCGATCTTGTAAATTATAAAGCGGTATGCTTAGGGATGACTAAAATTGTTACAGAAAATATTTGTGTTATGTTTTTAACGTTGACAACGATCAGATAATTCTCAGATTGTGTAAATAAATATCAAATTGATAGACCATTCAATTTCTATAGAAGTGACGTCATGCAGGTTAATTAATGACGTCAGACATGTAATTATTGAGGTTCTCAGAGGGGAATTAAGCCGTTCGGCATTAAATAAGCGAAATAATGAAAAAATAGATGTTTTTAATTATTTTTGTCTGAAAAAGTCTTTGCAGTATAATAAAACAATTATTTGACAGTGTATGTGAGGATATATTGCCGGTCTGGGTGTCATATTATCCCTCGCCTGCGGCTCGGGTAGTATGACACCCAGACCGGCAATATATCCTCGCATTCCCCGTCAAGAAACCAAATAACTATATAATATTATCTAGCCGTCTTTTCTTCATTTTGGTGCAATAACAAATTCTTGTCAAATCAAAATGTATGTCTGCATAATAACAACGTGTTACATAATTTGCATTTTCCTAATACAGTTGATAAAGTTGTCGTTCAGAGGTGAACAACTTGCTAACCATTGTTATATAATGATATGATTATTTTTAGTTTAACATTGTTGAGCTGATGGGTGGGTTGGAGTTATTTCACCCAGACAACTTGTACTTGTTTTGTGATACGAGAACCTGTTGGGGCAAGTGTGACGTTGGTGCATCCTAGAACCTGGTTTAAAACCCTAGTGGCAATTCGTTTTTCCACTGACCTTTCCAAGGCGGTATCCCCAAAGGTTCTCTTTTTCGTTAATTGTTTGTGGCGTCCTTTTTGAATTGAAATACTTATAACAAACATGCTCTCTCTCTCTCTCTCTCTCTCTCTCTCTCTCTCTCTCTCTCTCTCTCTCTCTCTCTCTCTCTCTCTCTCTCTCTTCTTTTTTCGCTTCGTGGGGAGGCTGTGTTTTGTGAGTGTGGTGATTCCTGATATGCATATTTCATAAATTTCTTTTTTTACGTTACAGCACATACAAAGAACTCATTCAAAATGTTGTTTAAATAAAACATTAAAAATTTACATGTTCAATATAATACAAATAAAGTGCTAACATATATGTATTTTGAATACAGTTCATCAGTCCATGTGCGCTGGGCAGGATTTGAGGATCCCCAGTCAGGAATAGAAAAGAATGATGTATGCCTCGGTACAACAACGAAAACCTGTGACCTTTTACCAAACGTCAACTGCCTCTTACAGTCCAATATCATTCTAACTAATTTGAGCCTGCCCACTGAAACGGATATTTATGCTACGGTAACAGTATACAATAAAGTAGGCATGAATGTATCACAAACATCTGACAGCTTCCGTGTCGACAACACTCCTCCCGTCTTGAATCAGACGCCAGTTTTCATTGTGGATTACAACAGCTTACCTTATAAGCAAGGTCAATGGGAAAACTCAATTCTAAGACTAGCATGGGAATTTTACGATGAAGAAAGTCCGATTTCTAACCACGAGGTGACATTGTTTACTCATCATGAAGGACACACACCCGTTGAGCACACAAAGATTGGCTTAGAAAATACCATGACTATAAATCTGGACGGTAAAAACTGGCTCCATAATGGAGATACATATTACGCAGTGGTGACAAGTTGCAATGCGGCAGGTCTATGCAACAGTGCTCAAAGTGACAGCTTATTTATTGATTCAACACCGCCTCATCTTGGCGGATTTAAACCACCAATGACGTGGAACAACTACAATGATTCTACAAGCTCGTTAAAAGCCAATGTGTCTCTAAGCTGGTATGGTTTCCACGACCAGGAGTCAGACATTGCAATGTATTATATAACAGTCGGTAGAACATACAGTGGTTCCGAGCTCACAGAAGGAGTAGCTGC